>PVKC010004112.1:0-36584 GCA_004027635.1 Crocidura indochinensis | reverse complement strand
CTGGGGGACCATATGGGAACCGGGGGACCAAACCATGGTCCGTCCAAGGCTAGAGCTGTAAGGCAGGCACCTTACCTGCAGCACCACCACCCGGCCCCTTACTTCTAATATTTATATAATTTTATATATTATATTCAATTTTAATCATGCAACATGTTAATATTGAATGTTAAAATAATTAATAATTTCCCTATTTCAAATATGTATTAAAATATGTAATATGTATATTACATTTATTTTGAGCATACATTGTTTTTATTTTTTAGTGATTTGATCTGGACATACCTAGTAGTTCTTAGAGGCTATTTAATGTTCAGTGCTAGAGGGACAGAAATTAGGGGACCAGGAAGTGGCAGAGATCTAGACCACATTTTCTATTTTATTTTCTTTTGGGAAGGAATGAGCCACACGTAGAAGTACTTGGGGGTTGCTCCTGGCTCTGATCTCATAAATTATTCTTGGCTGCTTCGGGGACCATATGGGATACCAGGGATTGAATCCTGCTTGGTTGCATGAAAGATGAATGCCCTACCTGATATGCTATTCCTCTAGCCCCTTCTCTTCGATTTTATCTAAACCAGGAAGAAAATCATTTTCTTCATTCTGAGTACCCTGGAAAAAATGGGGAAATTAAAAATGATTGATCTCTTTTATGACTGAAATCCAACCACAAATCATGTTTGTAACCAAGGTGTTTAAATAAAATGTTATTAAAAATATTTTAAAATAAAAATGCTTATTTTAAGTTTAAAAATATCCATACCAAAATATTAATTGAGTTTTTATTAACTTTTTTATTCATATTGTTTATTTACATTAATATTGTCTATTTAAGTAGATATTAACACAATACTTTTGGGGTAATAAATGATTGGTTGAATCTCTTCTGTAACTGCTACAGTATAAATAGCAGGAAGTGCTTTGTAGGTAAATATAAATGGCCTTTGAACTTCTATTCTTTGTTTTTTTTTTGGGGGGGGTCACACCCGGCAGTGCTCAGGGGTTACTCCTGGCTCCATGCTCAGAAATTGCTCCTGGCAGGCACGGACCATATGGGACACCGGGATTCTAACCAATGACCTTTTGCATGAAAGGCAAACGCCTTAACTCCATGCTATCTCCCGGGTCCCTAAACTTCTTTATTTTCAAATAATCGTAGGACTTACAAATTGAGGACTTTATACATTGGTGGACTTTTAGAGCCCAGTTTGCTGTTAGAAATAACAAAGTAACTGCACTGGTTATATGTCTCCCTATTTTCTTTTATTTGAAATGATTTTTTGTCATAAAGTTTTAATACATCAAACTCATATGAAACTTCCTTAATCAATATTTTAGAACTTTAATAATATCTTCATAAACCCATACTCATGTAGTTATCTCCCTACCTAGGGATTTTGTCAATAAGAAATTCACATTTCTCCTTAGCTCATTTGTTTAATGTTCCCATGTTTTTCTCCAAAGGCCTAAACAGTGGTGTAAAATAAATAAATAAATGCATAAATACTCAAATATCATTCTTCTTGGTTTTGATACATGACATAAATCAAATAATTTGCTTCCCTATAGTTCTAGTCTAGACATCTATGATGAATGAGGCCTATCATTCCAATGCTGAATCTTCTTCCTTTTGTATAATCCCTTAGCCTCTGAACCTATTTATGATCTAATTGCCAATTCATATGTTTATTTGGAAAAATGTTAATTAGTATTATCATTGCCTAATTTTGCATTGAAACTATTTTAGAGGCACTGTGAGAAAGGTACTATACTTTAGTGAATTCCAGAGAAGTAAAAATGAGATATTTTGTGAGAAAGCAAAACAAGGGAAAAAATAAATTGCAAAGCAGCTTGGTGTTCAGAAGAAATGGTGTCAAGCATCTTCGTTGCTCTTCACTTTATTTTATTTTGCTTTTTATTGTGTAAGAGAAAATGCTATATGTTTGTGTTGTGAGAAGAAAGCACAAGCTGTAAAATCAGTAAGATTTATAGAAGTGCTAGACTATATTTAAAGAGAAAGACTACTAGGTTTCAAAAATAAATTGAAAGATTAATTAGAAAACTATCTTTTGTAACTCATTATATTAACAGTTTGGAAGAAAGAGTATGATTCTTGGCAGTTTGGATGTTAATTTGCATAGATCAGAGATCTATGATAACTTCTAGTTTTTCTTTAAATATTATACCCACCAGCAATGAATGAGAGTTCCTTTATCCCCAGATTCCTGCCAGCACTGATAGTTCTTTGTGATGTGTGCCAGTCTCTGTAGCTGAAGATGGTACCTCACTATTGTTTTGATTTGCATTTCCCTTATAATTAGTGATGTGAAGCATTTTTTCATGTACCTTTTGGACATTTGTATTTCTTCTTTGGGGATGTGTTTGCTCCTTTCTACACCCCATTTTTTTTAAATAGGGTTAGATTATTTTTTCTTGGTAAATTCTATCAATCCCTTGTATATCTTAGATATTAGCTCCTTAACTGATGGGTATTGAGTGATTAGTTTTTCCCATTTTGTGGGTGACTTTTGTATCCTAGTCACATTTCCTTTTGAGGCGAAGAAGCTGCTCAGCTTAATATAGTTCCATCTGTTTAATCTCTGCTACCACTTGTTTCGACAGTGCTGTTTCCTCCTTGAAGATGCCTTTAGTCTCAGCGTCATGGTATGCTTACCTATGTGTTGGTCTATGAATCTTATGTTTCATGTCTGATATCAAGGTCTTTAGTCAATTTGATTTAACCTTTGTGCCTGGTGTTACATGGGTGTCTTTTTGCATGTGACTGACCAGTTGTCTCAGAAAATACTTAAATGTTTAGTGATGGGCCATTTATACACTCTGAGAGGACATACTTAGGCCAATTCTACTATATCTAACACAGACCTTAATTGTCATGGGTGCTAAAAGAGAGGGATATTTGATATCCAGCAGTGACTCAATTCACTTTGGAGTAAAGCCTATAGTGCCTCCTTGTCTTCTATTTATTTATTTTTATATGCCTTCATCTGTCACTTTATACACTAGCTCCCATTTTAAAAATATGTTGTCTGTGGGCCAAAGTCTCAGTGGCAGGGCATTTGACCTTCATGCAACTGACATGGGTTTATTCTCCACTAACTCCATATGGACCCCTATGCAGTGCCAGAATCGAACCCTAGGTGCAGACCCAGAAATAATTACTGAGCACAGAGCACAGAGCCAAAGCCTCTGAGCTTTGCCAGGTATGGTAACAAAAACAAAAAAGGTAAACATAGAATGTCAAATTTATTGAATATCTCCTGTTTATCAGCTTCTCATGTTCCCAGGCTTGCTAATACTTTGTTTGTTTGTTTGTTTGTTTGTTTGTTTTTGGGTCACACCCGGCAGTGCTCAAGGGCCACTCCTGGCTCTATGCTCAGAAATCGCTCCTGGCAGGCTTGGGGGACCGTGTGGGTTGCTGGGTTGCACGGTTCTTCTGCATGCAAGGCAAACACCCTACCTCTATGCTATCTCTCCGGCCCCTAAATTTTGGTTTTAGATTCATGTTTTAAAGTTGTTTTTTTATTGATTGATTAGTTAGATGAGTGCTCCATGAACTCAGTGATGCTGGAATAGCACTGAAGATTAGAAGAACTATTTGATTAATATTCTGGGCATGGGAATTTTTTAAATTTATCTCTTTATTTCCTTCATGGTATTCCTTCTACTTTCTTTATAGAGGGATCACAGTTTATACTCCTCCTAGGCAGATGTTTCTGTTTGACAGACAGAGATTTTCTTTAACCTGTCTGTCTTCCTAAGTAAATAGCCCAACTCCTAAGATTTGCTATAAATCTTAAAGCAAACAGGTTTGCTATACAAATTACTATGACTCATTTTACTTCTGAAAATATGCCAGATATTCTGCAAAAAGCTTTGTATGGAGCTTATTATAGTCAATTCCCAAACAGATGCATAAAATCAATACTATTGTCTGTGAAAGAAGACAAACAGTTCAAGACATTTTGTCTCTATGACCCAAGACTGCCCACCATGATTTCTTACCAGGAAGTAGTATGTGAACTGATGAGCTGTTTTATAGTTTTCCTCTTAGATAATCTGATATTTGCTCTTTGTCACATAATTTTTCCACTTCAGGAATGCTTTTACTTTTTTGTTTTCCAACTGATTTATCTAAGTAAGGTTTTGGTGCCTTTGACTTTTCAGTGTGATCTTTATCTTCTGAATTTTAGAGTAAAACATATTATAGGCAAAGGAAAATTTTTTAATTTATCAACTTTCATCATTTTCCGTCTAGCCAGAGCATGGAAGCATTTAACATTCTGCTAATTGTGGTTGTTTTCATTTTTATTATTTAAGTTTGAATATGAAAAGAATCAAAAATAAATATAAATAGCTGGAATTATATACAACAGTGTGCTTTGGTCTACATTTAAATTGTTCTCTTATGGAAATTCTATATTAGATCTTAAAATTGTTATGAATTACAAAAGACTTTATGTAAAAGCAAAGACAAATCCCATCATACACATATACTATCATATTTCTATTTTTATACAAAATAGGAATCTAAAAATGCGCATACACCTGGTTACATAAAATGAAAATATTATTCATTAGGTTTGCTATTGGAAGTAAGAATAAAGGAGATTGGTTGAAGCATAAAAATGTTGAATTTTAATCTCTCAAATTTAAATCTCTCAAATGTATAAAAGCACAACAAATGGACATTTTTCATTTCCTCCTAAAATATAGCATTATTTACAAACCACATAAAACACACAAAATAGCCCTAATGGTAGTAAATATGTATTATCATTCTAAATCAAGGCATAAGTAATGGCACTCTGGGAAAGGTTTAGTTTATACTGAGGCTAGGTGTCTTGCAAATGAAAAGCTATTTAAGTGCTAAAATCAATTGACTATATAATACCATGTTTTCTGATGGGAATAGTGCACAAAAGATGCCTGGAAGTTGTTTGTTACAATGGCTAAATGAGATTCTACCTCTGGTTATTATCAACCCATGCATTTATCATTATAAACCACTTCATTTTTATTTTATTATATTGATTTACCTTAGCACCCAAGACAGTATGTACTCCTACAAAATTCAGAAAACATTGATTTACTTAAATTATTCAATACTTTTCTGTATGGCTATTATGTCATTTAACATTTTAGACAAATCAATGCAACTTTTTTTAATTGCCTGTCACATACCAAAGGTATCGCAAATGTGTTTTGCTGGAATCATTAATTTGCACTATGCTGATGACATTTTTATAAATCAGCTAGTTTAAAACAATGATGTAGCATATGTGGGGGCAAAAGCACTGTGATATGAAGTGAATAATTTAAACTAGTTGGAATATATATACCACTGCAGAATATTTTATTAAGTTTATAATAACTCTGTAAAATAGCTGAAAGGTAAACTTGTCTTCAGTAGACATTTTATATATTTATATTTATGCATATTTATGTGTGTCTCTATTTTACACATATATAATATGTCTCTTTTCTCTTTGAAGCTTTACAGAAGTATATAATAAGTGAAAAGCTCAGCAATATCAGTGCACTGCATTATATTTTGAAAAATCTTCTGCACAAAATTTTGACTACTAGACAAAGCAAGTATAATTATAAAGGCATATGTACACTGGATGGTATTTTGCTATCGTTGTATATTAGAAAGGACTAAAATCCAAATTAAAATGGTTAAAAATTACACAGAAAAAGAGCTTTATAAAAGAGTTTTGTCAACTTTCTAAAATGATATTCTCTTCACAAGCAGTGTTTAGAAGACTGATTTCCTTCTACTGTGAGTTCTTCACATAAATCGGTCAATGGTTCAATGCTAGGGCTCCAGGATACAGTGATATTTGGGTGATGTTTGGGTTCTACAGTGCCAGAAATTTTCTCTTTTATCCTGGAATTGTTCAAATGGGTTCTAGGACTGCACTCGAGTGCTCAAAAGTCTCCAAGACCCCCCCAATGATACTTGAGGGTCTATGCAGAAATAAGTATCTAGCTAGAATTGGCTGTATTCAAGACATGCATCATAACTCCTGTGCTGTCTCTCCAGACCTATGTTCTTTTAATCACACAAGAAGAACCTATAGAGAAAGTTGAGTTCATTCTTCCTACTAAAAAATAACTCATATGTGTAGGAACTTAGTGACTTGTTATTATTGTAAAACTGGTGTATTTTTATATTTTTAGAGTATAATGTATCCTAGAGAAATATTTGTTGAATAAATATTGAATCAGAGAGTATAATTTGTTCATTTAACTATGACCTAAAAAAATCAATTTTCTTCTATCTTCAATATGACATTCTATCTTCAATTTCAGACATTCAAATAATGTCTGAAAAACATTAAAAGCTGTTGAGTTTCAGTAGACTCAGTGAACATGTTACATGAAAGTTGATTTTGAACTCAGAAACTCAGAATAACTATTGTTAAATTAACATATAAAACTATAGGATAATGAGTTTTGATAAAAGAATATATATGTATATATGTATATATATATATATATATATATAGAGAGAGAGAGAGAGAGAGAGAGCATATAGCAGATTCCCAAGTCATAACAACTAGCCTATGAGAGATAATTCGCTCTGGTAATTTTTAAGTTCATTTCTGTATACACATGTTACATGATATAATGACTCTGTGGCCAATTCCATTTAAAGTGAAAATACATTTGAATTTTCAGTAACATCAAGTTTATTCCTGGGCTATTGTACTCTTAAATATTTCTTTACGTGAGTGCATTATTATTAATGATCTAATTATTTAGTCATTGATATCTATATTATGTTTAAATTATCTGCTAAGATCCAGAAAGTTATTAGCAAATTTTTGCAATTTCAGTGCCTTAAATTTGGGGAGGGAGTATGTAGCACAACAATTTTGAAACTAAAATGTGTTGACAATGATAAGCTATAAAAACAGTGGAATGTAGGATAAAAATCATTATAAATCCTTCCAAAATAATATCCTAATGGATCATTTGCTCCCCAGCATGCCATATGGTTCACCAGCCTGTTAAGAGCAATTTCTGAGTGCAGAGCCAGGAGTAACTCCTGAGCACTGCTGTATGTGGACAAATATCCCAAAAGTCAATAAATCAATAAATAAAGTTAAAAATAATATATACCGGCAGAAGCCATCTTGGGTCATGTGGTTCCCAGCTGCCTGAGACTGGATTTCATCAGCATCCCTGTGGGTTAGGCTGCTTCTTCAAAGGTGGGTCAGGAAGTACACACACTGATTTCTGCTGGTTTCTGCTGAGAGTCAGAAGGGTGCAGAAGCCATCTTGGGCCATGTGGTTTCCAGGTGCCTGAGCCTGGATTTCATCAGCGTTCTTGCCTGTTAGCCTGCCTTTTCAGAGGTGGGTCGGGATGCATACACACTGAATCCTGCTGGTTTCTGCTGGGTGTCAGAGGGAGCAGAAGCCATCTTGGGCCATGGTGTTTCCAGCCGCCTGAGACTGTATTTCATCAGCATTCCTGTCTGTGATCCCCCCTGCTACAGAGAGTTCTTGGCTGACTCTACCCTCCTGCTGAGCCTTCGGTGATGCTGAGGTCTAGAAGGGAACTCTTTGCTTTGCTTGTCTGTCTTTCCTGAATACTTGAAGCTCTCCTCAGAGGCCTAGGAAGTGCACTCCCCCCCCAAAAAAAAATATGTCATCTAGAGGCCACAGAAGAGTGTGGCCACTTTGCTTTGCTTCATGACCATTCACTCTTTCTAACCAATGAACCCCACCACAACACGCAGAAAAAAATCACACTACAAGCGGGACAATGGGGAAACCTCACAGGCAAACACCATGCAAAGAGAATGAAGATGAAAGCTCGGATAACCTAATAAATTCCACCCACCTGAATAACATCTTCGATAAGGAACGTAAAATAGCAATATGGAAGATATTTGTAGAACTTAAAGAAAGCATAGATCAATCTGAACAGAACCCAAAGACAGAAATCAGAAAACTCCAAACTGAAATAGCAGGTCTGAAAAACATGGTAGCTCAACTGAAAACCTCAGTGGATGGCCTCAACAGCAGGGTAACAGCAGCTGAGGAGAGAATCGGGGTACTGGAAGATGAGATGCAAAAAAACTCAACACAGGAGAAGAAATTGGAAAAGAACCTTAGGATTAATGATCAGGCAATGGAAAAAATACTCAAGGAATGCAAACAGATGAAAATAGAAGTCTTTGATAAACTCAACAGAAACAATTAAGAATCATTGGAGTCTCAGAGACCCAGGTAGGAGATCTCCAGGAAGAATCAACTGTCAAAGACATCATCAAAGAGATACTCTCAGAGGTAAAGACTACATGCAATCAAATCCTGCATGCCCGAAGAGTATCAGCTAAAAGAGACCCAAAGAAAAACACCCCAAGACACATAATTGTTTCAATGACAAATCCCACAGATAGAGATAGAATACTGAAAGCAGCAAGATCAAAAAGGGAAATTACATTCAAAGGAGCATCCCTAAAACTTATAGCATACATGTCACAAGAAACTCTCAAGGCCAGAAGATAGTGGTGGGATATTGTGACAAGACTGAATGAAATGACTGCCTCACCAAGAATACTGCACCCAGCCCAACTCATGTTCAGGTTTGAAGGAAGAATACATAGCTTCATGGATAAACAACAGCTCAGAAACTTCACAAATGATAACCTAGCCTTAAAGGAAAAACTAACAAGTCTACTCTAAGACAAGAGAGACCAACAAACACAGCAAACTTATCTACAAAGATGACATTAAATCTCCTTCAATGTCAATGGACAAAATTCACCAATTAAAACACACAGTGGCAAAATGGGTCAAAAGATGAATTCAAACTTCTGCTGCCTACAAGAAACACATGTGACTAGTCAGAACAAACATAGACTCAAAAACAAAGGCTGGAGGAAAATCATTCAAGCAAACAACACCCTCAAAAAAGTGAGATGGCCATATTAATATCTGATGACACCAACTTTATACTCAAAAAAGTGGTAAGGGACAAAGATGTACACTATGTGCTAATCAAGGGATATGTGCAACAGGAAGAAATCAGACTATTAAACATATATGCACCCAATGAGAGACCAACAAATTATCTAATACTGTTACTGACAAATCTGAAAGACGAAATCAATAATAACACAATAATTGTGGGAGACCTCACAGCCCTATCAACACTTGAGAGGTCAACTAGACTGAAACCCAACAAAAACAAACTAGTCCTGAAAATAGTAATGGAAGAAAGAGGACTAGTAGATATAAAAACCTAGATACACATTCTTCTCCAATGTACATGGGTCATTCTTCAGGATAGATTACATGCTGACACATCAAACATACCTCCATAAAATCAAGAGGATAGAAATCTTCAGGCTACCTTTGCGGATGACAAGGCTCTGAAATTAGATGTGAACTACAAAACCACACAGAAGAAAACTTCAACAATTGGAAATTAAACACCCCGCTACAGAAAAACCAGTGAGTCCGAGATGAAATAAAAAAGGAAATCAAAAAGTTCCTGGAAACAAATGATAAGGAAAACACAAACTGCCAGAATCTAAGGGACGGAGAAAAAGCTGTCCTGAGAGGAAAATTTATAGCTCTACAAGCACACATCAGGAAGGAAGAAGGGGCATACTTGAATAACTTAATGACACAGCTCAAAAAATTAGAAAATGACCAACAAAAGGAACCAAAAATAGGGAGACAGAAGGAAATAACAAAGCTGAAATCAGAACTCAAAGAAGTAGAAACCCAAAAAAACAATCCAAAAGATCAACGAAAGCAGAAGTTGGTTCTTTGAAAAAATACATAAGATTGATAGACCATTGGCAAAACTCACAAAGAGAGAGAAATCTGATTACACGTATTAGAAATGAAAAGGGAGATATCACGACAGATATCGAAGAGATCCAAATGGTAATCAGAGACTACATTGAGAAACTTTATTTTAATAAACATGAGAACATAGAAGAAATGGAAAAATTCTTGGACACGTATAACCTTCCACCCACATTTAAGTAAGGAGCATGTAACATATCAAAACACCCCTATCACTACTGAGGAAAGTGAAAATGTAATCAAACACCTTCCCAAAAAGAAAAGCCTAGCCCCAGAGGGATTTCCTAATGATTCTTTTAAATCTTTCAAGAGGAGCTACTACCAATCCTAGCCAGGCTCTTCCATGAAATTGAAAAAACGGGAACACTCCAAACAGCTTCTATGAAGTCAACAACACCTTGATAACAAAATCAGACAGAGATGCTGCCAAAAAAGAAAACTACAGACCAGTATCACTGAAGAATGCTGATGCAAAGATCTTCAACAAAATCTGACAATTAGGATTCAATACATCATCAAGAAGATCACACACTATGATCAAGTAAGTTTCATCCCAGGAATGCAAGGATGGTTTAACATCCATAAATCTATCAACATCATACACAACATCAACAAGAAGAAAAATAAAAATCACATGATCATATCAATAGTCACAGAGAAAGCATTTGATAAGGTTCAACACCTATTCTTGATCTCTCAGCAAGATGGGGATGGAAGGAACCTATCTCAATCTAGTTGAAGCCCTCTACCACAAGCCAATGGTAAATATTATCCTCAATGGAGAAAAACTAAAAGCCTTTCCTCTAAATTCTGGCACATGACAAGGCTGTCCGCTCTCACCACTTCTCTTCAACATAGTACTGGAAGTGCTTGCTATAGTGATCAGGCAAGAAAAAGATATCAAGTGAATCCAGATTGGAAAGGAAGAAGTCAAGCTCTCATTGTTTGCAGATTACATGATACTCTACTTAGAAAACCATAAAGACTCTACCAAAAAGCTTCTAGAAGCAATCGGCTCATATAGCAAGGTGGCAGGCTACAAAATTAACACACAGAAATCAATGGCCTTTTTATACACCAATAATGATAGGGAAGAGAAGGAAATCAAGAAGGCAACTACATTCACATAGTGCCACACAAACTCAAATATCTTGGAGTCAACTTGACCAAAGACGTGAAGAACCTATACAAAGAAAACTATAAACCCTGCTCCAAGCAATAAGAGAGGACACAGGGAAATGGAATCACATACCCTGCTCATGGGTTGGCAGGATTAACATCATTAAAATGGCAATACTCCCCAAAGCATTATACAGATTTAATGCAATCCCCTTAAAAATAGCCAAGACATTCTTCAGAGAATTGATCAAACACTTATGAAGGTCATCTGGAACAAAAAACACCCTCAAATAGTTAAAGCTCTCCCAGGGAAAAGAAAAATGGGAGGCATTACTTTCCCCAACTTTCGACTGTACTACAAAGCAAAAGTTATCAAAACGGTATTGCAATAAAGACACCCTCAGATCATTGGAATAGGCATGAGTTCCCAGACAATGTCCCTGAGACATACAATTACTTAATTTTTGACAAAGGAGCAAGAAATCCTAAGTGGAGCAGGGAAAACCTTTTCAACAAGTGGTGCTGGCAGAACTGGTTAGCCACTTGCAAAAAAGCGAACATAAACCCCCAGTTAACGTTATGTATGTAGGTAAAATTCCAATGGATTAAAGACCTTGATATCAGACCGGATATCACAATCATATTTGAAATCAAGATGCTTAAATATATTATAAAAATTATGGGAATTTTTATTTTGTGGGAAATAGTGGAAATTTTAAGTTTTGTTCCTAAAGTTTTATGATGCAATTGTCTAGCCTCTATAATGATAAAGTATTATTAAAATAAATAAAAAATATCAAAAACACCTGATTAATAATATCAGAATATGTAGATAGTACAAGTACATTTTAATAAATAATTAAATAAAATATATCATGAAAAAAATTGTCACTAGAATGTACATGCTGAGAATTGAAAAATTAACATGCTTAAGACTATCACTACTACAGTGGTAACTTTGTGTCATTATAAACTACATTTAACCAGACACTTATTAATTAGAAAAATTATTTTTATAGAATATCTTTAGACCCACTTGAACAGTCATATTCATATATACATATATATATATATATATATATAAATTGTTTTTAGATTATACATGGTGGCTCTCAGGGGTTACTCCTGGCTCTGTGCTCTGAAATCACTCTTGGCAGGCTCTGGGGACTATATCGAATGCGAACCACCATCCTTCCTGGATGAACTCGCGGCAAGTTCATCGCCTTACCACTGGGCCTTCTCTACTACCCATATTTAAAGTCTTTACTGTGGCAAGAGTACTTGCTCATTTCCTTATTAATGTATCATAACTAGAGTGGGTTACAGCCTTAATTTTGCAGAAAGTAAAACATACTTAGACTTTTCTAAGTGTTGCCTGAATAACAAGCATATTAGAAAAACTCATCTCAGCAACACATGTTAAGAAAATTCAAGGTAAAATAAAGTTCAGTGTCTTTTTGGGTAAACCTTTCTTTTTCCTATTGTATATTATATACTATTTTATACTTTCTTTTTGCTTTTTACATTTTTTCAAATATCTTTTGTTTTGAGTTAAAATCTGTAAATCTTGGAGATATAAATGCTGATTAAGTATGAATTTCATACTTCAAAAATATTTTTGACACAGTTAATCTCAATAATGAAGTGAGAATGGATAATCTTTTCTATACTTTTTCTGGAATCACTTCAAACATCATATTTTGATTAGTAATATTTTCAATTCAAAAGAATGTGCCTTTCTTTCATAAAAAAGATGTCAAGTTTTTTTGACCACTTCTAAAGAGTTAAAAAACACATTTCACGCCTTCCTGGAGCAGGATTTTTGCCGGCACGGGCTGGCCTTTTGCAGACCTATGCATGTGCCAGAGGCCTCGTGGCCCGGCCTAGGGTGGGGGTTCTCTGGCCTGGGTAACCCGACCCCCCCTCTTCCTCTTTCCTCCAGATCTCCAGGTGGGTTCCTGGGAGGACCGTATGGGGCACCCTGGGTTTTCCCCACTTCCAGGCCGGCTCCAGGGACTGGCTTATGTGCTGGAGTTTGATCTGGGTGGTGACAGCTGCTCAGCTATACTCAGGCTGTCACTGGCAATTTTACACCTGTCCACATGTTGCAAACCACGTGGGGGCTAGTGTCTCCGCGCAAACCTATACTCCTCCCAACTATCAGTACCCCAGATTGACCCTTCTTAACTTCAGTAACACACAGTTCTAATCTCAGACCAAAGGCATACAGTGGATCTAACAATCCCAGAACTATTTTGAAGGACATAAATTGAACACATATTGAACACATGTATCTTCTGAATATTTTATATGTGCTTTTTTTAACAGCTATAACTCTCTCTATATATTCTTCTGCCATGAAGTTTCTTTCCACTTTTCATCTTGTCTTTTCTTTCAAGCTGTCCCTCAGTTTAATGCCTATGATTGAACTATGTCATGGAGATTGCTGGTCTTTTTCCTATTGCCTACAGATGCCCCAATAATGGTACATGGCATTGATCCTTATTTGCATAGACACATTAAAATGGGAAAACACTATACATACAGATAAGTTCTTATCAAATAGAGGTAGGAACACACAAATCTTATTACAATGTACTTATACCCTGAACATTGATACAATGACCTGGCACAGGCCTCAGAATATGAGGATTCTCCATTCACGCCAGAACTAGGCAAGCTATCTACAAAACATTCGAGGTCTTTTAAAGCAACATCTGGAAGCAATCCTCTACCAGGAAAGACACTACCAAAGGTCTGACATCGATCTCCTAAAAGGAGACTTCCGTTAACACTGAGAAGACTTGACAACAACAATGACCTGCTCTACGGGACATGGTTCTCTCTATTGCCCCTTCAGTGTGAGGCAAAAGGAGAGGATGCTCTGCACCATCCTGACTGCAATATGGGATATACAGACCCCAGGATCTTTAATACAGAAGCATGATACCAATAACAGAGACTATGTGAGGAATGAAGGTGTATTGCCACTACAGACGATGACTTGGATTGTACAAACTAGTTTGCTTGGAGCATAGAGTCGGTCCTGTGCCAGGAAACTTCAGGGGTAGGGTCTCCTTGTATTTAGGCCACAATTTTTCTTTCCATGTCCCTTATATTTTGGTGGGCCTATGCAAACATATGCCACTCTAACACCGTTTTTTACTATGTTCCCTTGACTCCAATCCTTAAGAAAAACAATCCACTAAAACATTGGGGTCAACTTAAACTAGTATACATATGCATGAACTAGATAAATGTACTTTTCCCTCAATTTTTAAGGAGTTACATAAGTCTAATGTCTTTAGATTATATTGTGTGCTGCTAAGAAATAGTATTTATTACAATTGGGGATTTAAGGGACAAAGTAATTGTATTGTATATGGGTTCAGCTTTGTTTTTCTTAATGCTCTTTGGCTGAAAATTCAAGGCTGGGATGTCATCGATGGGACTGCCGAGAATTCTGTTATGGGTGATTGTGCTTCCACTGTAACTTTACCCTGTCCTCTTTCTTTGCATCTTTGTTGTAATAATTAAAATAAAAAATTAAAAAAAACACATTTCACAGTAATTATATAATAATTTAAAGCTACAAAATTATTCAACAGGCTCAATAAAAATTTTGAATTTGAATTAATGGCTGTGAAATTAAAGTACTATTTCTTTCAAGATGTATGATGACTATCAGAGCCTACAGTATCCTTTATATGTAAACTAGAATTACATCAGAAGAAATGTCAGGTAAATTCCATAATTTACATGAGTTGTAGTAAAATTATCATTCTGAAGGGAAAAATTCAAGGTGCATTTGCTAATAGAATATAGTCCCAATATAGTCTTTTGAACTTAACTGGTCTAGTCAGAAGCATATTCTAATGGCATAATGGGCATTTTATGTAAGAAATATTTTGCATATTAAGTTTATTTAAAATTTTTTAAATATTAAGACACATTGTAATACTGATCAACAGAATTAGAGCTAAATTGACATGTGTGTTATTTTAAATTTATTTTGGTTTATAGCCAAGATAATGTCTCAAAGAAAATAT
This sequence comes from Crocidura indochinensis, assembly GCA_004027635.1. Classification (NCBI taxonomy): domain Eukaryota; kingdom Metazoa; phylum Chordata; class Mammalia; order Eulipotyphla; family Soricidae; genus Crocidura; species Crocidura indochinensis. The sequence goes on along the minus strand of PVKC010004112.1, from coordinate 21,561 downwards.
AGCTAAGATAATGTCTCAAAGAAAAAATCAATAAGGAATATATTAATCATTCTAGCACTTATTATTGGGCACAACATCTTGTGCAAAATCATGCTTCTCAGTTTTCTAATTGAAACCTGCTTTCTGTGATCATTCATGTTAGTAGGTTACATCATGGGCCCAAAGTTTGCTATAGTTCAACTTGAACGCTCATTGCTGGTAAAGCTCTTACTCCAGCCATCATATGCAGAGTAATAGCACACTGTAGAGGGCGTTTGTCATGCACACAGCAGACCCCCAATTTGATTCTTAGCATCAAATATGGTCCAATGAATATGCCAGGGAGTGATTCTTGAGCAAGGATCTAGGAAGTAACCCCTGAGCACCACCTAGCACCCATACCACACTCCCCAAAACCCGATATTTCCTAATTAAAAATAAAGCCATTATTGTCATTTTGTAGTATTTTATCCTTACAATTGTTTTCTCATCAATACACTGTTCCAAGATATTCCATGTGCAAATGAATCTCATTTTATATTTACTAATAGCTTATGAGGAATTATCTATAAGACATAGACCCTTCCAATTATTTGTCAAGATTATTGTTTTCATATTACATAACTCAAAGATTCATAATAAAAATTAAGTAAATTATATTTATTTTCCTAGCCACTCTCTGCTTTTATCTTTGTGGCACATATTTCAGTTTCAGATTTGTATCTCAAGTCTTAAACTGATCAAGTTAAACTGTTAGAAACCATAGTGCATGTATTCAAGTGTAACCAGAATTTGACATACTACATATAAATAAGATAATGTCCGAATTCACGTTGAATCCAGAGATGTATATTCTTTCAGTAAGAATGGTTAAGATAGAATTAAAATTTTTTATGTCAGATTGATTTCATTATTCTCAACTTCAAACTTAAATGTTTTAAATACATTTTATTACCCAATTTTGCTATATTTGACCCATTAAACTAAATTAATTTTATTTATAAAAATTAAATTTTAAATACATCTCCAAAATTGACCAAATTAAGATTGTTTTCCTAAAACTGTATCATTAATGTAACTAAAATATAATGATTTAGAACGTTCTCCATAAAATATTGGCTTCCTAATTGCAGAAACCTTTTTATTTTTTTCATTTATGAGCACTGAGAAATGGGCACCTGAGTTGAAGCATTGAGAAGTGTCTCTGAGTATTACAGGTACAAAGAGTAAGCTTACTGCAGAATATGGATGCCTAAAAGAAATAAATAGGTTGTGACCAGAGAAATAGCACAATAGCACTTTTGCTTTACATATAGCCTTCTTGAGTTCAATTCTGGGCATCTTGAATGACCCCCTGAGCAATGCCAAGAATAACCTCTGAGAAGAAAGAAAAGCAAGGAAAAAAGGAAGGAAGGAAGGATGGAAGGAAGAAAGGAAGGAATGATAGAAGGAAGGAAGGAAGGATGGAAGGAAGAAAGGAAGGAATGATAGAAGGAAGGAAGGAAGGAACAGTAGAAGGAAGGAAGGAAGTATGGTAGGAAGAAATATGTGGGAAGGAAGGAAGGAAAACTAGGAAGGAAAAGAAAGCACATAAGAAAGAAGGAAAGAAAGGAAGAAAAGAACAAAAAGAAAGGAAGAAGAAAATAAAGAAGAAAAGAGCAAGAGAAATGAAAGGAATGAAGGAAGAAAGAAAGGAGAAGAAAGAAGAAACAAAGAAAGAAGAAAAGAAAGAAAGAAACAGAAAGATGAAAGAGAAAAGATGAAAGAAGAAAGGAAGAAAAGAAAGACAAAGAAAAAGAAAGAAAGACTAAATGATCCCTGTATTGTCCTTTTAGAATGGACTCTATCTTGGATGCCTCCAGTGGAACATCTTCCCTCTCCATATGAGAGATGCCCACTGCCCATATGCTCACTATACCCCACCGAAAACTCTTTCTTAATTGTTCCTAGTTAGTTGCTGGTATCTGTGAATTGATTTAGGTCATGGGAAAGAGCCCTGCCAGATGTCCTGGTGGTGGTAACAAGGGACTTAAATCTTATTCATGGTTATCTCAATGACTTATCTATTGTATTTCTTAGAGGGTCCCAAGCTGACTTCTTGTGTCCTGTTTGGCACCTAAGGACAACGAATATGTAGCAAAGCTTTATTTTGCAACAGCCTGAAAAATGGAGATTCTGTTCATCATCATACTTCTTCAGGCTTACTATTTTAGGCATATTTTCGTTTCTTTGTCACTTTAAGGTTATTTCTATGAGAGATGTTTTCAGGTCAGCCAATATTTCTAGCTGAAAGATAAAACAGATCAAAACAATGCATGATTTTTCCCAATACTTACTCATTACTTTTACATATAATGACTGGAATAAGAAGAGTGTCCTGTCCTGAGGTCTGAAAGCTTCCCAGGAATTTATTTTTGAATTATTTAATTCAGCCATTTCAATGAAATATGGATTCTGCTACTCTGTATGAATGAAACCAAGTTCAGTTCCTCCTCAAAGAGAAATGTTTATATTGTGAATATATTCCCATTCGTTGCCATAATTGGTCTTTTCACAAGGTTACTCCTAGAGTTGGGAACATGTAATGGTTAGTGGTAATGGTGTTCAAGTTGAAAAATGGATTTCTTTATTAAAAGGAAAAAGAAAATAAATATGAGGGAGAAAACGAGACCAGTAGAAAAATATCTACTTTAGTTACTTACATTTTCTGAAGAGTTTGAACACCAGATTTCAAAATGGGTTCCTGATTGTCATGTAATTTGTCTTTCACAATCAAGAACATTGCTACTTTTCATTTTATTTTTCCCAGCCTTACTTAAAAATAAATATTGTATGGGCCAGACCCATATAGTTCAGCAGTATGGAGTTTGCCTTGCACATGGCTGACCCAGTAAGGACCTGGGTTTGATCCCTGGCGTCCATTTGGTCCTCAAAGCCAGGAGCAATTTCTGAGTGTGTAGCCAGGACTACTTTCTGTAAATAAATTGTTTTTGTTTTTCAGATACTGGCTTTCTATTCTCTCCTCTTTCTGTCTCATCAAATTGACTGCATGTAAGAACTCTGAAAGAGGAAATTTTGTCTGTGCAATTCTCCATACTTTCTTCACCAAGAATTCCTGTTTTGAATTTAAGTTTTAGAAAATTATAGACTATATAACTGGAACAACTTGCTTATGACACCATTTTATGACATGATCTGAAGACATGTACTTATTTTCTTTTATTTTCTTCATGAGACAAAAAAAGTATTATAGTACTTTTTACATCTATCATAAGACATAATATATTGTTCAACAAAACTATGAAACAATCAAGTATGTCATCGTTCAAATATTTGTTACCTATGGAAGTTATTTAACAGTGATAAACTCTAGTGGCTGAAGATATAGCATAGCTAGTAGATGCTTGACTTGTAAGTGACCAATCCATGCTGATCTTTTGAATACCATATGGTTCCCCAGGCATGCCACATGTGATTTCTCAGTGCAAAGCTAGTCCTGGTGTGTCTGGGTGTGGCCCATAAAACTAAGAAACAAAAAAACAACTATGAACTCTTCTTCCATGTGATTAATTAAGGAATTTATACAATTATATGCAGTTATGTGTGAAAATTTATTATCAACTGGAATTTAAAAAAGTTAACACAAGTTAAGAATGCTACCAAGATAACACAATGTTTGAAATGAGATGCATGGTATATAGAAAAATACTTTGTGTATATCTAGATGTAAGAGTGTTCTACTTGATACATCCTCTGATGGTTAAAAAGAATCAGTAGTTGGCAGAAACAATTCTCTTTCAACTGCCCTTTCAAAACAATAATTTTATTCTATGAACTTACTAATTTGCAAATTGTGGGCTTTGATCTTAACATATGATATTGCATTACTAGCTTCAACCTGTGTTTCTGATTAACTCTAAATGTTTTTGTGTGCGCACAGGGCAAATTGAACATTAATTAATTTAATTTATGTTGGCACTATCTCTAAATAATCAGATCACTGTGATTCCATTACCAGATTCCCTTACATAAGACAATCTCATTAACAAAGCCCTAAGATCTCACTTTAGATCCATTTGCTAAGCCAGATACATACATAAACTCATTACATTTTGCACTTGCCTTCTTAAATTGATAAAACTTGCTTGGTTATTGTTTGAAAGTTTGGCTATAATCTATATACCTTGAAGTATAAATGAATACTTTGAAAGACAATTGCATAAGAAGAAGGAAAGAAGAATGTCAGGAACAATGTATTGAAATAAATAGCTAATAGAAAAAAGTTAACTTATCATTTAATCGCCTTGCATATTAAACATTTATTTTTAAATCATATCAAATATGCCTATGCATTTTAGATCTCATAAAGTTATTAATCAACTCACTGTTATTAAAGGTTTTAAATAGGAAAATATACATACATATTTTTATAATTTCATTGAAACAGAAAATTAATGAAATATAAAACTTACTTGTATTTTAGATAATTAAACATAAGTTAAAACTAATTTATCTATTGAGCTAATAAATAGAAGACACCGTTTCATTATAATATTTTCTTCTCAGGGAAATATTGGAATAAAATACATGATGGAATGAGTGTGCAGGCTGGAAGGACAGTGCTCAGGGAATCAGATAACTAGTTTTTTTCCCTTTTTGTATTAGCCTGGCATTGATCCAAACTGAAGTGCTGTGGGCAAATTATAACTGATAAAAGGCAGGAAATCTTCCTGATATAGTCTCCTATTCCCAATAAGCTCAAGAATCTGGTTTCTACCCATTAAATACTTTGTGACTGAAAACAAGATGAGGAGAAAGATGAATTTAAATATACATTTTGAATGTAATGGATAAAACTTTGAATGATGATTAATTTGATAAAATATCCAATTGCAGTATGAAAATTAGTTGAGCTTACCTGCTTCTTTACCTCTGATTGTTCACTCTTCACTATTCATGAATCTATTATTTATTATTTGTATTTTAGTAACGTTTAATTATATTCCACTACTTGTTTTTATTTTCTCCTCTACATATATATGCATTTTTGTGGTGTTTTACAGTCACATTTAACTGTTCTCAAGTGTTACTCCTTCCTCACTCATAGAAGAACTCCAGGTACCACAGGCTCTGCTAGGAATAGAATCCAAATTCACCCTGCTTTGCACACTTCCCAGAACCTCCTATTTTTTTATTTTTTTCCTATTTAAAGAAGTTGAATTTTCCATGAAATAATGACACTCTAATCTTTCTACTCAATATCTCTATACTGTTTCCAATATCCCAGAATCTTCCCAAAATTTCATTTTGGAGTTGGGGAGCACAGCTGGTGATGCTCAAGTCTTACTCATGTATTACTCTGACAGTATTCAGAGGATTATATGGGATGCCAGGGATCAAATCCAAATCACTTGCATGTGAGCTGCATGTGAGATAAGTGCCAACCTTATTGCAGTGTTGCTCTGGCCCCTACCTAAATATTCTTAAATCTTAATTTCTGGGTCAAAGCTTTATGGTAACATTTTATAACTATGAATATCATTGACAAGGATTCTTAGAATGTAATGATTTTAGTAGCAGTTGGTTAGTATTTTTCTTTGTTTGAAACATCATTACATGTTTCGATGCTTGGTGGTTTATTCTTCAAATTCTAGATGAACTGGATGTGCTCAGAGTTACTTCTGGCTCTACACTCAGGAATCACTCCTAGTGCTCAGGAGAAAATATGAGATGCTGGGGATCAAACCCAGGTTGACCCTGACCATGTGCAAGGCAAAATTGCTACATGGTGTGTTATTGCTTGAGCCCCTTATTTTTATTATTATTGTTATTTTCTTTTTGCTTATTATTGACTTATCAACCCAAACTTTATGAGAGAATTATGATAACTCACCATGATAATTGAAAATAGATTCTTTCTTTCTTCATTCATCCTTAAAACATCTGTCTGAGTACTTGAATTATGGTTATGACTGGCCATATATTACCATTTTATTGTGACTTTGGCAAATAATTGTATCATTTTTCTGACAATGATTGCTTGCTTCTTAGTTCTTGAATAATTTTTTCCATTGTATGGTTAATTTTGTATGATATATATAAAAATATTATCCAAAATTTAATGAGAAAATAAATGTTTTGTTTGTTTGTTTGTTTGGGGCAACACCCGGTGATGCTATGAACTCAGAAATCACTCCTGGCTTGGGGGACCATATGGGATGCCTGGGGATCGAAACATGGTCCATTCTAGGCTAGCATGCTCAAGACAGGTGCCTTACGTCTTGCATCATCACTCCGCCTGAAGATAAATGTATTGAGTATTTTTTAAATATATTGAGTTTTTTTAAAAAATGTTTTATTGTTGGTTTGCTGTCAAAATTGATAATGGTAAAATCCAAGAGAGATATATCAAGTGATTTATCACATATCAGGCTTATATAATTCCCTAAATTCAATTTCAGGTACTTCACAGACTTGCTAAGTGCCATTGGATATGGTGTCAGTACCCTGAAACACTGCTGGGAATTACCTAATAATACAAACCTGTAAGTGATTTTGGAGTGCTATTGATCATATCACTGCTTTGACCAAAACTATAGTTTTCTTTTGTTGTTTGTTATCTGGGTCACACCCAGTGGTGCTCAGAGATTACTTGTAGTTTGGGGGACCATATGGGATGCCCGGGAGCCCTCCTATGTCTAGCCTGGGTCAACTTCATACAAAGCAAAGGCACTACCATTGTACTATACCTCTGGCCTTTAAACTATAGTCTATTGTTAATGCTTTACCACTAATACTTGCTCTACGTATTTGAGTTATTCTCATTTTTTTCTTCTTTGTGCAGTCAATGCACTTCCCAACAATATTTTAATCAATTATATGTTATAATTATATGTGAGTGCTCTGAAGCACTCTTTCTGAAACACTTTCTAAAAAGCATTTCTGAATAATATATGTTTAAGATGCAGAAAATATTATAAAATATGTCTCTTTAGATGATTGTAAATATTAGTAATTAGTGATTAACAACTAAGATGATAGCTTATATAGAGATAATAGATTTAATGCATCTGCTTTACTTTTTCTAAAATTTTTCATACAAAATTTTCTTCCTGTAATGATTGACACATAATATTCTACACATACAAAACAGGATGGGTGAAAAGAAAGGAGCCAGAATAATGTTTTTCTCTTCAACAGTAGTGACAGGCATCAAACATCCCGTAAGTCAAAGACTTCCCAACTTATAATGTGGACTGCATTATTCTGTATCACCATTTTAGCTTTCTGAATGCCCTACTCTCGATATCTGAAAAGCATTATATTTTGTTTCCTAAAATGTTTTTTCCTTTCTAGAATTGCCTAATTCACTTGACTTTTTGACCTAAAATTTCTGCTATTTTCTTTCTGTTTTCTTCTTCTTCTTTCTTTCTTTCTTTCTTTCTTTCTTTCTTTCTTTCTTTCTTTCTTTCTTTCTTTCTTTCTTTCTTTCTCTTTCTTTCTTTCTTTCTTTCTTTCTCTCTTTCTTTCTTTTTCTTTCTTCTTTCTTTCTTTCTTTCTTTCTTTCTTTCTTTCTTTCTTTCTTTCTTTCTTTCTTTTTTTCTTTCTTTCTTTCTTTCTTTCTTCTTTCTCTCTCTCTTTCTTTCTTCTTTCTCTCTCTTTCTTTCTTTTTCTTTTCTTTTCTTTCTTTCTTTTTTTTGGTTATTGGGTCACACCCAGCAGTGCTCAGAGGTTACTCCTGGCTCCTGGCAGGCTCAGGGGACTATATTGGACTCCGGGATTTGAACCATTGTTCTTCTGCATGCAAGGCAAATGCCTTACCTTCATGCTATCACTCCGACTCCATTTCTTTTTCTTTCTTTCTTTCTTTCTTTCTTTCTTTCTTTCTTTCTTTCTTTCTTTCTTTCTTTCTTTCTTTCTTCTTTCTTTCTTTTTCTTTCTTTCTTCTTCCTTCCTTCCTTTTTTCTTTCTTTCTTCTTTTTCTCTTTTTTCTTTCTTATTTCTTTGTTTCTTTCTCTTTCTTTCATATTTTTTGCTGTTATGAGCACATTTTTAAATAATGTATTTATTTAGGCACCATGACTACAGACATAATTGAAGTTGGTTTTAGTCATAAAAAAAGAAAACCCTCTTCACCAGTGCAACATTCCCACCACAAATGTCCCCCATTTTTCTTTTTACTTTTACTATTCTTAGGAAAAACAATTCATAATTAAAAATTTGGCATTGAGGTAGCAAATACAGTTAATTTTTAAGTCTCAAATAACTTTGCCATAGAGTAAATGGTAAAATAATTTATTTCTCTTGAAATATCATTACTTTTAGGTCTATTATTAGACTTTCCTGTGATTGAAAATGATTCTAGATACTGTTGAAGAAAAGAGCTGATTGATATTATTATTGTATGTATATATTCACATATGTCACTACTTCCTTTCCTCTCAGATATTTAGTGACCCAACATTCTGCCATATATACTTCATCTATTCTAGTGTTGTATGGAAACAACATTGTTCTGACAGCAAAGTCTGTAGGAAGAAATCTGATGTATTTCATCTTACTGTTTCATTATTCATCTTATAGCCTGTCCTTTATAATATTGCCTGAAAATATTTTTCCTCTTAAATTCATGGTAAATTATCCAGCTTATCATTGACTCCATGCTTTTTGGATTACTTTGTGTCCCTGCTGAAACAGTTACCATTCATTCATACACTTTTCTCAAAACTAATTGTCATTTCTTGTCTCTAGCTATTATCTTCAACTTTTGTTTTGCAATAGTTGAAAGCAAGGAGTATTTATAATATCTACTGTTAGATGAGAAGCCTAAGTCATATAGGTCATCATTACAGAGAATATAAGTGAAAGTATGCTCGTTTGACTTGAGTGCATTTGAATGAAATAAAGTAAATAATCCTTCTCTTAATAACGACAACAAAAACAAATAAGAGAAAGACGGATTTTCCAAGAATTATCTTGGCTCATTCTCTGTTTTGTTTCTCAGACAGAAATATAGTAAAGTTCTTTATATATCTTAAGACTATTTGATCTGAACTTGGGCTCTAGTGAGAGAATATGCACCAAGTATGTTGTACAAGTTAAGACTTCAAGGACAGGTGTAGTGACAATATGGTCAAATGAATGAACATAATTTGTACAAAAATCTGTTACTGGTAATTTATGAGAGCTTTTGCTGTTGTTGCTTTTGTTGTTTTGGGCCACACCCAGCAGGGTTCAGAGATTATTCCTTCTTCTTCACTCAGTTATCACTACTGGCAGGTTTGGGAAACCTTATGGGATGATGGAGATCAAAACTGGGTTGACCGTGTTGAAGACAACCGCCGTTCCAACTGTGTTATCACTCTGGCCCCAAAATCCTTTCAGTTTAGATGCTATTAAGGAATTAAGATCTTTGAAAAATTATTGATGCTGCTCATTTCTGCACAAAAATCTCCTCATAATAATATTTTTTGAGGGACCCTTAACTTTATTATTATTTTTATAATAATAATTATTATTATTATTGACCCTAGTGACAGTGAATCCTGAGTAATATTTAACCAGACTTGATAAAATACTTTTATCAATTTTTGCTAGTATTAAAAATACTTAATAGATCAACCAGATATTAAAGAACTAAACAGCCACCTTAAAACAAGCAATAGAAGAATTGGCCTTGGCTTGCTTTTCAATTTTGTGTTCTCCCTTGATCATATATCTTGCTTGGTTAAGTCTATGTTTCTATTCTCTGTGTGTCTCTCTTGAGCATATCTCCCCTTTTTTCCTCCTCTCATAGCTAAGTTTTGATTAAAAATTGACCTGGAAGGCATGAACCATGCACAGCAGTTAGGATATTTGCCTTGCATGTGGCCAACCCAGGATGTATGCTCAGCATTCCATATGGTCCACCGAGCCTGCTGGGAGTAATTTTTGAGGACAGAGTCAGGAATAACACCTGACTTCTGTAAAAAAGTTTTATAGACATTTGTTAATCTTACCACCACCACCATCACCACCATCCATTTGAGCACACATTTTTCTCAAGTGATCATTTATCATTGATAAGGACAAGTCAGATGCTGGCAAACAAATCAAGTGTCCATAAAATCAAAAAATATATGTCATAAGTATCATATATTTTCTAAGATCCTAATGTGTTGAAGCTAGAAATAAAACAAGTAGAAATCTGGGGAAATACAAACACTTGGCAACTGAATACTCATTGGATCATAGAAGAAGTAAAAACATTCCTAAGATATAAATAAAAATGAGGAGATGACTACCAAAATTTATGAAATATAAAAATGCAGTAAAAGGAATGTGTGTAGTATAACAAGAAATTCATTAGAAAACACAAATAAACATCATATCTCAAAAAAAAAAACTAGAAAAATAACAATAAAGGGAACCCAAAGAATGTAGACAGAGAAAAATGATAAAAATGTAAGTTAAAATGCTAAAATCCATCTTACTTCCAAATGTCTAATTATGTGTGTGTGTTGTGCATTTGTCATACACAGCCATGCTTGGGAATCATTCCTAGCAGGCTCAGAGAATACTGTATGTTGCCAGTAACTTAATCCCTGTCGACTACTTAAAAGGCAAGTTTCTGACCAGCTATACTATTATTCCACCCCGAGAATATAGTTTTATTATAAGCTTTTAAGGAGATATTCCCAAAGAAAGAAAACCATATATTTATTAATGAAAATACTAGTCTAATTTATGTATATATAATATATTTGTGTTTTCTAAACTCTAGTATCCACACATAACTTTACACTACTTTAAATTATCATTTCCAATAATATTTAAGATAATTTTCATGGTTTTATGCATATGTAATTGAAATAAACTATAGAAAAAGCATACTTCTTGATATAATAATAGGTGTGATATTTTATACTGTCCTTAATGATAAAACACTTATTTTTTTTGTTTTTTGTTTTTTGTTTTTTTTTGGGGGGGGTCACACCCGGCAGTGCTCAGGGGTTACTCCTGGCTCCATGCTCAGAAATTGCTCCTGGCAGGCGGGATTCGAAACGATGACCTTTTGCATGAAAGGCAAACGCCTTACCTCCATGCTATTTCCCGGGCCCCAACACTTATTATTTTATCAAGAAAAAGTATGCTTTTTCCTTGGTAATTCCAAAATTAAGCATACTGAGAAATATGTCTTGGTGTTTTAGTTGATTTTTATCAACTTTTCTCAATTTTTTTTCAATATAATGTCATAATATGTAAGTGAGCAAAACAGATATTTGGTTCAAATAATCCTTGAAAAGTTATAACTCTACGATTTTAAATGTTACATAAAATAAAACTATATCTTATTGAATGTGCCTCTTCAATGTGCCAAATTTGATGAGTTTAACTCTAAATTCAATGAGTATCCAAAGTTAATTGAATATTCCAAGGAAGTTTGTGGCTATTCTCAGATTGATGTGATTTCAAATATTTGGTCACCTTTTCAGACAATTTTGTCTTGGATAGTATGTTCAGAATACAATTAAGATATACTTTTAGTACTGCAAGACTATACTGGGAGAAATATTAGCATACACAGAAAATACCAGAAGAGTTAAATATGTATTTTTTAATAAACAATAGTAGCCTTGTGTTAGTAAATAAAATCGATGCAGGCATTTGGGAAATCTCAATTCATGCCTTTTGTCAATTTTTTTTTTTTTTGGTTTTTCGGGCCACACTCATTTGATACTCAGGGGTTACTCCTGGTTAAGCACTCAGAAATTGCCCCTGGCTTGAGGGGACCATCTGGGACGCTGGGGGAATCAAACGATGGTCCTTCCTTGGCTAGTGCTTGCATGGCAGACACCTTACCTCTAACGCCACCTCACCACCACCACCCCCCTGTCAATTTTTAAATAATTAATTTGCATCTATTTATTTTCGGTACTCTCTCAAACTCTTCCTTTATTCTGGATAACATAAAAGCAATGTACCTATTACCTTTATTTCAATAGAAATTTGGAACTTATTTTTAGAGGGGAGCTAATGCAAATGATGTTCAGGGTTACTTCCAGATTATGATACATGGTGCCCAGAGAGCAATTTGGGGTGATGGGGATTGAACCAAGTACACCTTATTCAAGGCAAAATTCCCTGTTCATTGTTTAATCACTCTGCCCCAAATTTGAGACTTTAAAAGAGGGGCATAAGAAACCTCACATGACAAGGACACAATGAATACATGTTCAAACCTCTTTCGATGTCTTCCCAGACTTAAGATAGCTTTCTAGGGTTCTTTTGGGAAAACACACACACACACACACACACACACACACACACACACACACACCAAAAACCAAAAACCAAAAAAACCTAATTCTGAAGTTGTTCTTAAATCATGGAACTATGACTTCTTTAAAGTTAAAGCAACAATTTATCCCTAGATACATGGCAGCAAAAGACCTTAGTTTCATGGCTCTTGTTATCTTGGATATAGTCAGATTGGACTGTTTGAGGACACCCATCCTATAATTGCTTAAGCACATAAAACAAGTAGCATTGGTCAGATTTTTCCACTGTAAAGTCACTCTCTTGCTAATTTTCATACTCGATTCTCTAAAGGAAACTCAGTAAGTGCAGTGTAACAAAATAAAACATCAATGGATTATGAAGCAATGTAATAAATATCCACAAAATGTATACTGATTTAAATGAATGGACAAAATATAAAACAATAGAAGAGAACAATCTTAAATAAATATAGTATTTGAGGAGGTAAAAATATACCTCACCACTGTTTTTACTTATTTTGTTTTGTGCAAAAATAAGCACTCAGATAAAAATATTTTTAAATTAAAAATGCATATTTTATAACAATTTAAATTACACAAAAAACACTAACATACACACATTTATATCCACATACACTTGCATGAACATCTAAGCATACAATAGTTCAAAGATGAAGGAATATATATTTCTTCAAATATGTGTTTTCATAAACTTAAGAGAATAGTCATTATCAACCTGCTCTCTTGTAAAGTAATGTAACTTGGTATATCATTCAGATATTATATTTTTAGAGAAATTACAAAATCTGTAATATTTAGATGATCTACTGATATACTACCCATCCTGTATATTACTGTACCTATACTTTGCAATAATTATCAATCAATAATTATCAATATAAATTACGATATTGATTTGTATTTTTTTATTTTTGGTTTTTGGGTCACACCCGGCCACGCTCAGGGATCACTCCTGGTTGTAAGCTCAGAAATCGCTCCTGGCAGACTTGTGGGATCATATGGGATGCCAGGATTCGAACTACCCTCCTTCTGCATGAAAGGCAAATGCTCTACCTTCAAGCTTTCACTCCAACTTCTAATTTGTATTTTAATGCATATTTAGCTTAGTAATATGCATCATGTGTCAAATATCCTGTTCATATTTGATAATTTAATAATTCTATTTTTATAGTTTACAACATGTTAGCTTTATCTAATAACTAAATCTCATTTTTATCCATTACTTAAATATTACCCTTTTATTCTAAACTAAAATTATGTAAAATGCCAAATAAATAAAAGGAATTTAATATTGGCACATTTCATCATTTGGAATATCACTGAGTGAAATTTGATGGAATGACATATAAAGAGGCAAGTCATTTATATGGTCATTGTCATGATTATAACACTAGGAAACCACTGTCAAAAATTACAGCTGTATTTATTGACACTGGTGGAAACATGGGTCATTAAAAAGAAATCTCAAAAGACAAAGACTTGTGAAGAAATTGCCTTTAGTCCTTTCTTATCTCAGTATGATGGTTGGGGATTTAAAAAAAAGAAGAAGAAACCCAACTGCTCTCTTAGGCACATAATGTTTCTAAGTTCAGAATTTTGTGTGCTCAGATTTTTTCCTAAATGACATAAACTTGCTCAAAACATCACCCAGAAACCTATTTGCTCTCACAAGAGACTTTTTAATTAACAGTCACATCTGCGCTATTATGCTATATTTTTGCAAAGCTAGCAACAACTTAAGTCACATTATTAAATTATGAAAAAATGCATAAATCTCAAAGGACTTGTTTGGTGTTTCAAGAGCCAGGAATACTGAACCCTTTGCCCCTAGGGTCTGGCCTTGAATTACCTAATTTTTCTGTAATGATATTATTAAATATTTAATACTATAATAGTTTGAGCACCTTTCATATATAAATGACATTAAAAATTAACCTGTTTAAACTATTAAAGGTTACCTGAGTAAATGTGATTAGAAAAGGACTTCAAATCTATGTCAAGAAGTAGTAGCTCTCAGAGATGTGGTATTTTAAAGAATTAATCAAATTTAATGTTATTTAATATATATTAAATTGAACAATAAAATTAAAGTTATTTTGAAGAGACAGGATTGCTCCAAAATGTTGAGATAAAAATTTTGCTATTGTTACATTATCGATGTAGTCTTCTATATGCAAAATTTAAAAATTGCTCATTCATAATTATATGTGCTTTAGCTAGAAACCTAAGATTGAGTATCTAATAGAACCTTTTCATTCCTTATTTTTATTTTTATATGTATTTTCTAATTATTCACTAAGATTTTGAATAACAATTGTCCATTTTCTTGTTTATATTTAATAAATACATATTTATATGTAAATAATATGTCAAAATCAAAATCATTTTCTTGTAAATTTCTGTCGGTGCCTTGTCTATGTTGGATACTACCCCTTATCTGATGGGTATTGGGTGAATAGTTTCTCTCACATGGTGGGTGGCTCTTGTATCCTGGACACTATTTCTTTTGAGGTGCAGAAGCTTCTCAGCTTAATGTATTCCCATCTGTTTATCTCTGCTTCCACTTGTTTGGAAAGTGCAGTTTCCTTTTAATTTTGATCATAATATATTATTATAATAATTGAATAGTAAATCTATATTTATTCAATAAGTCCTCCTAAAATCTTTTTAGTATAATAACCAATTTTCACCTATAAAGCATGATTATATATTAATATGATGGCTATTGAACATCTTAAGCATTAATGTATTAGCTCATTTTAAAATATAATTTTATGGAGCCCAGGAGATAGCATGGAGGTAAGGCGATTGCCTTTCATGCAAAAGGTCATTGGTTCGAACCCTGGTGCCCCATATGGTCCCCTGTGCCTACCAGGAGCAATTTCTGAGCATGGAGCCAGAAGTAGGCCCTGAGCATTGCCGGGTGTGACCCAAAAACCAATATATATATATAATTTTACACTATAAAAAGAAATTTTATATTAGGTAAAATATTTTGAATTATTTTTCAAAAAATTGAATATTATAAAACTTTAAATGACATGAAAATCCAAGACCTAATTATAATTGATTTTATGAGACTAAAATATAAAGTCTTATTTTTTTGTATTTTTTGGGAGATAGGTCACACCTGGTTGTGCTCAAGGGTTACTTCTGGCTCTAAACTCACTCAGAAATTACTCCTGGCAGCCTTGGGGTGCCATATGGGATGCCAGGAATCAAACTGGGGTCTGTCTGAGATTGGCATGTGCAAGGCTGTGCTATAGCTCTGATTCTTTAATTTGTTTATTAGTAAGCTTCAAAATTTTCAACAAATTTTCTTCGCTTACCTAAATTTTAAGAAAATTGATTTAATTTATAAATTAAGATATGCAACCTTAAATTGAATATTTAAAATATTCTAATACATGACTTTTATGACCTATATGAAACATTTATTCAGTATTAAATAATAATGTTCTTACTTTAAAAAGAAGTGAAAAGAGAAAGGTTCTATGAATTGTGATTCTATAATTTAGAAAGAACTAATTTTTACTCTTTGTCAGAAAAAGATAGCATTTATCATTATATTGGGAACTTCTCTGTGTACTAAGAAATTTACATTCGTATAAGCATAGGAATTTAGGCTATTACTCTTCCTTTACTTCCTTATAAAATATGTCTTTTAAATTACCCTATTTTGCATTCATTAAATAAACCTGTACAATATTTTATTATGTCTAGACATCCATTACAAATTCTCATTGAGATGAATTATGCAACGTCATGTCTATCTTAGTGCAGAATTGCAAATGTTCACGGACACCATATAATTGAAGTTGGAACCAGTAAATGAATCTCATCTTTAAAATAAAACTAAATAAGAGTGACCCTAGGTATAGAGAGAGAGAGAGAGGAGACAGAGAGAGAGGAGAGAGAGAGAGGAGAGAGAGAGAGAGGAGAGACAGAGAGAGAGGGGAGAGAGAGAGAGAGAGAGAGAGAGAGAGAGAGAGAGAGAGAGAGAGAGAGAGAAGTTCAAAAATAAAACCAAAGCAAATTGCAAACAAGAAAATAAAGTATTGGTTTGCTTGAAGGAGATTACTTGAGGAATACGAAATCTGTTTCAGATGTTAAGTTCCTAGGAGGTAGGAAGTTGAGGACTGAGTACTCCTGCGTATTTTATGAATTCGAAAATGGAAGCCATCAATAAATATTTTACGAAGCTGCCAAAGAAACTAGAACATTGTTGAAAGATTGCTGATACATTCATTGGCAGAGCCATGCCAATTCTCGGAGTTAGGATTGAGCATCCTTAGGTAGGAGAAAGGGAATGATTATTATAAGAGTAATATAGGACTTGAATATAGAGACCAATTTCTACAGGGCAGGGGAATTTTTATCAAGAGTCTAGAAAGTGATTGGAATGGTGTGTGATTGGCCAAAAGAAAAAAACAACTAGTAACTGGGGCTGTGAAATTACAAAAATAAATAAATAAATAAAACCTCAACAATTTAAAAACCTATTTGTTTTTTTTTTTGTTTTGTTTTGTTTTGTTTTTGTGGTTTTTGGGTCACACCCGGCAGTGCTCAGGGGTTACTCCTGACTCCATGCTCAGAAATTGCTCCTGGCAGGCACGAGGGACCATATGGGGCACCAGGATTCGAACCGATGACCTTCTTGCATGAAAGGCAAACACCTAACCTCCATGCTATCTCCCGGGCCCCATTAAAACCTATTTGTAACAACAGGGATTAATGAACACAAAAGGATTTAGGGATAAGTTTAAGTAAAATAATGTGTTAAAGAGCTGGGCATTGATGAGTGAAGAACAGTTTTAGACAGAGTTGGGAGAGAACATCCAAAAATGAAGATCTTTGATTCTACCAGGTATTTCCCAATAGATAGCCTCTGAATGTTTGTGTTCACATAACAACAACAATGACAAAAAACAACAGTGTGAATTACTGAATCACCTTAAGAACTTCCACAGGTAACTGGTAAAGCCTAGGTATATTATTATGAACTACTTTCCGCCGATAAATGCATTTTTTATTATTTATGACAACTGTTTTCCCTTAATTCATTAACAAGGGACCACATTCCTAGGTAATGTTTTAAGTTTCATTTGTTCTACTTATATACTTTGACATGAAGGCCATGTCTATGGGCCCTGCTTTTTCCCTGGACTTCTGTAGGTCTTATTGAAATTAGTTCTATATGTTGTTGTTTTTTTTTCTTTCTAATTGCAAATCAGTTTCTGCCCAATCTCTTTACAACCAGTGATTTGTTTGCTAGGTAAGTGGCAAAATCCATCAGACATTTTGAAAGGTGTTTTGTTGTTGCTGTTGTTGTTGTTGTTCTAAAATTCTAAGATTCTGATCCATTGCAGTTTGTCCAGTGACTTGATGTATGAATATACCATGAACTTTTCCTACCCTTTTATTTTACCTCTTGCACATCAATTTTACATACCTGGTCTTATGTTTTTAGGTACCAGAAAGCATGTGAGGAAATGTCTCTTTCCATTTTTCAGCAAACTATTTTCCTGCTTTGGGAACTATCTATCACACAAAGAAAAAGAATACGGTTAAAGAGGCTCTCTTTTTCTGCTACAGTAATTTCACTTCTTGCAGTGAAGTTTTTATTTTCATGTAAGTTTGCTCAAGTGTTTCTTTTTACCCCTATTACATTTTTCATTAAAGCGATTTCTGTTTCTCAGCATGGAATCATACTAGAAGTAATTATTGACTGAATTCTCGACCATTAACTTTGAGAGTCTCTTATTTGTTGCTCAGTCATTTGATTATAGATATATTAACTACAGTGTCTATTTCACAAAGCTTTTCTGGAATTTGTTTTAACATGAACTGTTTCTTTCTGGGGAAAAAAAGAATTATATAAGAAAAAATTGCTGGTCTATAACACACCTTCAGAGAAACTTAGATGAAATAGAAAATGCATGATTAAATTATCATAGTTCTTTGATCTGTTCTTCTGTTTATTATTTCTACAATAGGTGTTTCAATGTCAAACCTCATTCTCAATTTTGTTCCAAAAGGGAGATTTTGAGGACAGCATCATGTTTTATTAACTCTTTGAATTCCCTGGAATTCCTTTAAAGTCAATGCTTTAGAGATGAGGAAGGAGGGATAGAATGCAGTGCGTCGCTTCAATATTAATCACATTTTCAAGTGTGGGGTATAATCAGAGTTGCAGTGAAATTGCACTTAAAGTAAATTTTAAGAGAACTCTATGGTTATAAATTGTTTCTTTTGTTTTGTTTTGTTTTGTTTTGTTTTGTTTTTTGGGCCACACCCGGCGACGCTCAGGAGTTACTCCTGGCTATTCGCTCAGAAGTCGCTCCTGGCAGGCACAGGGGACCATATGGGGAACCCGGGCACCGAACCGCGGTCCATCCTAGGTTAGCGCAAGCACCTTATCTCTAGCGCCACCGCCCGGCCCCAAATTGTTACTTTCTGAAGTTGCCAGGTTGAGTGCCTGAACTAAGACCCTGGGAAAATCAGATCCTTTAGAATGACCCCTGCTTTGCCAAGTTTTTTACCTCACCAACCGTGTAGCATAGAACTGCATTTAGTACTAAGCAGTAGAAGTCTATAAATATAGACTGGCTTTTTAGCACTGTTAGTTGAATAGTAATAGACATATTAGATCATCCTGTGTTAATCTCTTTGGCTCAACATGCAGCCAATTAGCACTGTAGGACATAGAAATATAACATCACAAACAAGCTATTTGTGTATTTCAGTATTAAATTAGTTTTCTTTTAATTCTATGAAAGTAATGCAAATGATAAGATCTAATGAGTGAGCATGTGTTCTCATGCATTTTCTTTTAGTGCTAATGCATTTTATTTTCTTTATCACTTTGATTTAACATTGAAGGTTACTCATTAGGCAAAACACAAGCATATATTAACGTAAAGTTTTAAGTGATACTAGGAGGACTGCCCAAGCTAGAAGTGCATAGCAAATAATTTTAATTAGAATAATGGAAGTGGAAAGGCATTTAAATGATGGTAATCTCTAAGCTTGATAAACCTGAAAGAATCATTTCAGTATAATCAGGTATAATCTTTCCTGGACCACAAAGACAGTGAAAAAAAATGAAAACTATTTAATTCAGAATTTTACTAAGTGGCCTGGTATCAACAAAATTGTTTTCACATTGAGCTTGACCTTTAATTTATGTTCTTTCATAATTCTTCCTAATGACATAGAACCTCCATTCCAAGTTACAATCACCCAAGAATATATACTAATACTGATTTATAGTAACAATTGCTTTCCATACTTAGGTAGCTGAATCCAGCAATTCTGTCATCATTCTGACCATTTAAACTCAGTTGTTCATTCATGAGCTCCTTTGGGGTGGTAGTTTTTCTGGAAAGTCTAGATAACTTTAGTCAAATGATTATAATAAATTACTGTCAAATGTATGTTCATAAAAGTAGCTGAAGCATTGAGAGGCTATCATTCAATATAGAGTGTTTTTCAATGTGTGAGCTAAACTGTGTGATAGCAAGATGAAGGACATAGTAAAAAAGGAGAGTGAAATATGTAAAGACCTGACCCACAAGATCAAATTAGGATTCCTACATTTTCTTCATACCTCGATACCTACATATATACACGTCTTATGTCAATTTCATTTTTCAGTCTTATTCCCAAAAGTGTCATTATTGTATCTAGCATAGTAGACTTTAGATCATGTGACAGGGGCCTGTCTGATTTGAGAGACTTATCTGGTCACTTCTCTAGCAACAGCTCTGCAGAAGAAGATCATACCATGCAAAAGGAGTTTTGTTCTGTGACTAAGGACTGTGTTTGCTTCCTTGGCAAGGCTGTAATTATTGATAAATTAATATTTGTTACTTAGAACCCTGTGAATTCAGTTAGTAAACCAAAAACATTATTAAAGAAAATGCATATAAAAATGTATAACTCAAATTTGAAAAAGATCAGTAGGTTGCCTTGACGGTTCACAGAGGATGATAAAGCAGAGCTCAGATGGAGAAAGGCAAGGGCATTTATGGGTGTGGTGCTATGTCTGTTTAAAGATTTGAGCAAAGAAAAGTTTAGGGATTCCTTAGGCAAAGCCATATTGGTCAATGCATACTGGTCCAGAGACAGTTATGATAAGCTCTGCAGGATCTCTACTAAAGAATACGTGAGAGTTGATTTGAAAGAAATTGAGATTATCATGAAGGGATCTAGGGCATCATCCCCAAATTTACACTATACTGTGTAGATTGTTAGGTTTCATATGCACTTGTAGAAGAGCTTGTGTTGGTTCAACTACTGAGTTCACTTAATGACAGACATTGAATGCCTCGGTGGTAAAATCATTAGCCAAGCTTTCATGAGCCAGTGAGGGCTCCAAAGGTCAGAACATTCATGCAGGCCTAACTCTAATTTCACAGGGTTTTTCAAAATATCATTTGAATTTGCATAGAGATTACTCCCATGTCGAATGCATAAACATTTGTGAGCAAATGGAAGATTCTTCATGGAACTGCAAGGAAGTAATGTGGATGTTTTAGCTATTATAAAGTGTTACATATTAAAATAAATGAAAGAGTATGTTGATTAGAAGTTGGGTGAATAATTTAAGTATGTAAAAATAAGTCAGGTGCCATTTTTCTCATTGTGTTTTGTTGTTTTCGTTGTTTGTTCCTGGCTTGAAACTATGAAGGATTTCATAAATGAAATTGCCGTGTAGGTAAAAAAGGGTATATAATATTCAATGATTCAGAAATATTTGAGTTATGGTCATTTTTGCATCTACCATATTTGTTTTTCTTATTTGGTTATTCCTTCTTAAACTGTTTTTTATGTCTTGCATTATTAACTTTCTTAAATATGCTTCTCTGTAATTACTTTAGATTAGAAATATTTGCATTTTTGTTTTGTTTTGGAACTATACTTAACATCATACAGATTCTGTGTTCAGGGTTTACTCCAGGTGCGTTTGGGGGGGCCATATGCAGTGCTGGGAACTGAGCCTACCTCAGGTATATATAAGGCAAGCACATTTCCCACTGTACTATTTCTCTACCCCTTATTACATCAACTTTCAAATAATGTTATTGACTCTTAAAACTTAAATTCAATTTAAATTAATATTTATATACTTATGTGTTCTCAATTAGTATTTTAATTTTTTAATATAATTTTTATTTTTCAACATGTTGGGTTACATATCGTTGGCAATCATATTTTAGGTACAAATTAACATAAAACCAGGGGAACTCCCATCACCAAAAAGTCCTCCGTCCACCTCAGTTCCCATCCTAGTTCCCAT
>PVKC010004111.1:0-36621 GCA_004027635.1 Crocidura indochinensis | reverse complement strand
GAAGTTAAGCTCTCATTGTTTGCAGACGACATGATACTCTACCTAGAAAACACTAAAGAGTCTACCAAAAAGCTTCTAGAAATAATAGATTCATATAGCAAGGTGGCAGGCTATAAAATCAACACACAGAAATCAATGGCCTTTTTATACACTAACAATGATAGGGAAGAGCAGGAAGTCAAGGAGGCAATCCCATTCATAATAGCACCACACAAAATCAAATATCTTGGAGTCAACTTGACCAAAGATACGAAGGACCTATACAAAGAAAATTATAAAGTCCTGCTCCAGGAAATAAGGGAGGATACACAGAAATGGAAACATATACCCTGCTCATGGATTGGCAGGATTAACATCATTAAAATGACAATACTCCCTAAAGCATTATATAGATTTAATGCGATCCCTATAAAGATATCCATGACATTCTTTAAAGAAGTGGATCAAACACTTATGAAGTTCATCTGGAACAATAAACACCCTAGAATAGCTAAAGCACTCCTAGGGAAAAGGAAAATGGGAGGCATTACTTTCCCTAACTTTAAACTTTACTATAAAGCAATAATTATCAAAACAGCATGGTATTGGAATAAAGACAGACCTTCGGATCAGTGGAATAGGCTTGAATTCTCAGATATTGTCCCCCAGACATACAAGTACCTAAGTTTTGACAAAGGAGCAAGAAATCCTAAGTGGAATAGGGAAAGCCTCTTCAACAAGTGGTGCTGGCAGAACTGGTTAGCCACTTGCAAAAAAGCGAAAATAGACCCCCAGTTAACATCATGTATTCTATAATTTCTAATCCAGCTCTCTGTTATGTGCCTTTCAATAGGAGATTTTAGTCTATTAACATTTAGGGAGATTATTGATAGAGTTGGCTGTTGTGCAGCTGTGTTGGATTGTGTAATTCATCTCTGAGTAGGTCATTTAGAATTGGTTTTGCTAGTGCAAATAATGCAAATTTGTTTTTTGTTTGAGAATGTTTCTTTTTGTCTTCCCTCCCATATGAATGAGAGTTTTGCTGGGGAGTAGACTCTAGGTTGGAAATTTCTTTCATTTGGTCATTTAAATATGCCATTCCACTGTCTGGTTGCTTGAATTGTTTAAAATGGGAGATTTGGTTTGATTTTTATGTTCCTTCCTTTGTACTTATGGGTTTTTCTCCCTTATTGCTTTAAGTAGTTCATCTCTCTCTCTCTCTCTCTCTCTCTCTCTCTCTCTCTCTCTCTCCTCTCTCTCCTCTCTCCTTTTGCCATTTGTATTACTATATGCCTTGGTGTTGATTTCTTAGGGTCTATTTTACTAGGGACTCTTTTCACTTCCTGGATTTGCACTGAAGCCTCTTGCAGGGGATGGGAAAGTTTTTCACTATTATTTCCCTGACTATTTGTTCTTCCCCCTTCCCTATTTCCTCCTCTTCTGGTATACCTACGATTCTTATATTATTTCTTTTGTCTTTGTTCACTAAACACTGAACTTTTTCTTTCAGTGCTTTCTTTACCTTTCATTTCCTTATTGGATTCTTTGTCTTTTTTTGTTTGCAGTATTTCCTCGAGATCTATGTGCTTCTCCAACTGTGTGATTCTGGTTGTATGGCTTTCTATGGTGTTTGTAGTTCCTTTAATTTCATTTGTATGTATGGAATCTCTCGTGTTCTGTAAAAGGTCTTCTTTAAGTTGGCTGATTTGTTCATCTATGGATGTTTTGTACTCGCTGGCTAGTGATTCTTTTATTTCTTTCACCCTGGCTTGCATTTCTTTTCTCAAGGATGCTTTTAGATCTTCATCTATTGGACCTGTGCATTTTGTTGGACTTGGAAACTTGTTAGGATTTCTCTCTATATCTCTAGTTGTTAGTGTCTTCCTTGGTTTAACCATACTTCTTTGCATTTATTGGTTTCACCTGGAGTGCAGTGCCTTTAGATTTCAGCCCGCTTTTGCCACCTGTGGTGTGGGGCTGGGTCCCTTCTCTGGAGTGTGGCTCAAGGTGGTTATGTTGGCTGAGGTCACTGAGGTTTAGCCCCTTCCCATGTCCTTCAGTTGAGCCTGGTCAATCACCGCCCCCCTCCTGCCAGTCTGTGTGCAGTTCCACTCCTGGCCACAATGGTAGAGGGTGCAATTGAGCCTAAATCACTCGCCCCCACCCCCACCTGGGAGTCAATATGCTCTTACTTCTTGCCCTTCTAGTCACTGGTCCCACTAAGTCTCGGTCTCCCCGGTCAGGCTAGGTTATGGTGGTTAGTTGGCATCGCCCTGCACATTCCCCTCGGGGCCCTCTTGCCTTGCCCCTGGCCTCACGGCCTCTAAAGAGGCATGTTCCCTCTGGCTGTCTCTCTGCCCCCAAGATGTTTCAATTCTAATGTTGCATCTAGGTCTCTTCATTGTCCTTCCTTAGTTCTGAGAAAGTTCTTTTCTTCCTATTTGTGACCCTTGGTGACTTTTCTATTTCAATTTCTCTTTACTTCAACTTCAACACTATTATAACTTAAATTGAAGTTGAAAATACAGATATATGAAAACTTATATCAAGAAAGTGATAAAATCTTTACTACCCTTTGTTTCTGTGGTTAGTATACATCTTCTGTGACTTGTTTTTAACTATATCTTTCTGTTTTCTACTTGAGGAAGCAACATTTTTTAATTATTTCTTTTTTTTTAATTTATTGATTGGTTTTGAGGCCATACCCAGGGGCACTCAGGGGTTACTCCTGGCTCTGCACTCAGAAATCGTCCCTGACAGGCTGGTGGACTATATGAGATGTGGGGAATCTAACCTAGTCCTTTCCAGGTCAACCACATAGAAGGAAAACGCCTTATCATTGTGCTATCGCTCTGGCTTCCTAAAAATAATTTCTTTAGTCCTCAAATTCATCCCTTATAATCAAATCTTGTGACGTCATTTCTTCTAACAGCTGAATTGTATTCCATTGTAATGATAAAGAAAAATAGACATTAAAAATACAATTTCATTCACAATAACACCATAGAAATTTAAATACCTTGTAGTCAACTTAACTAAAGAAGTGAAAGACCTATACAAAGAAAACTATAAAACATTGCTTCAAGAAATAAAATAGGACACAAGGAAATGAGACATATATGTTGCTCATGAATTGAAAGGATTAAGATCATTAAAATGGCAATTATTCCCAAAACATAATGCAAATTTAATGCAATTCTCCAAGAATACTCATGACATCCTTCAAAGAAGTAAATAAAACACTCTTGGAATTAATCTGGAACAATAAACACCCAAGAATAGCTAAAGCAACCATGAAAAAAAAGGATGAGAGGCATCACTTTCCTCAACTTTAAATTGTACTACAAAGCAATAATCAATAAAGCAGCAAGGTACTAGAATGAATCAGACCTTCAGACTAATGAACCAGAGA
Organism: Crocidura indochinensis; assembly: GCA_004027635.1. Lineage (NCBI taxonomy): Eukaryota > Metazoa > Chordata > Mammalia > Eulipotyphla > Soricidae > Crocidura > Crocidura indochinensis. Next base: position 33,230 of record PVKC010004111.1, on the reverse strand, counting down.
ATGACCCTAAGACTTACAGTCAGAAACCAGCATTTTAAGATGTGTACCAGTAATTCTGCTTCTCTTAGGCTGTGCCCTATAAAAGCTTTTCCTATTAAGTACCCAACTAGTACCATCAGGGTCTCTAAGTACAATACTATTTTACTTCTGTGATGCTTATATTTATGCTGGTCAACTGTGAAGAGATTCTGCAGATACAATTACATTTCAAATTATATGATTTGGATTTAAATAAAAAGAAAATAATCTTATGTAGATATCAATAAAAGTTCTTAGGGAAGACAAAAAAGGGCAAGAGGACTTCATTAAGAAAGTGATTTTCTCATTGAAATTAAAAAAGGCTACCATAAGGGTGTGGTGTGCGGAGTCTTGGTTCATTCCCTGGCATTCCATATGGTGTCCTGAGCCTACTAGGAATGACTCTCGTATGCAAAGCCAGGAGTAAGTCCTGAGCACTGCCAGGTATGGCCCCACTCTAAAATAAAAATAAAAACAAAACCAAGCCAAAAAAGAGACCACCATATTTAAAGAGAGTCATATGGAAGGGGACTAGGAGGAGACTCCTCTGAAGGTACATATACTGAGAGTAAGAGAGCAGCTACCTCACAAAAAATATTCTCTCCACAACCTGCAAGCTTGGATATGACGCTGAACTTTAGAAAAGGAAGCAGCTAGACCAATGCTTTGACTTTATCGTTGGGGAATCCTGAGCTGAGTATTCAACTAATATGTGCAAAATTACTCTTGATCCATGGAATGCATGTGTTACTTTTTTATCATCTCTGCTCTCATACTTCTTGAATGTGCTTTGATAATGTTCTTGCTTTGTTTGATTAAAATTGTCTGTGTTTATCTTGGTCTACCTCAGGATGTTAAGTTCAATGAGAGAGAGAGAGAGAGAGAGAGAGAGAGAGAGAGAGAGAGAGAGAGAATAAAATGATTTTCTTTGATCTCTGTCTTTTGAGCTCAATAGGTTTTTGGAATACTCATGAATCAGACTCCAAAGTATGAGGATAAGGGGCCGGAGAGATAGCATGGAGGTAAGGCATTTGCCTTCCATGCACAAGGATGGTGGTTCGAATCCCAGAATCCCATATGATCCCCTGTGCCTGCAATGGGTTATTTCTGAGCATAGAACAAGGAGTAATCCTTGAGCTCTGCTGGGTGTGACCCCAAAACCAAAAACAAAAATTGTGGAACTACTTGTCTGTAAGATTTCCTGCTGATAGCTTCTTTCATATAAAGCTTCAAAATGCTACAAAAATCATTAAGCATTCATAACTCTAAATTTAGGATCAGAGGTGGATTTTTATATAAAAAGAAACAAACAGGGTTAGAGATATAGCTCATATAGGCTTTGTATTTAGAAAAAACTTAGGTTAGATTCCTGGTCTCTACAAATAGTAATAAAAATAATAATAGACTTCTAAGATCTTTTTTTAGTTCATTATGATCTTGTAATGCCACATAAGCATTTTGAGCCACAATTTTCTCATTTGTAAATAAAATACTTAATTCATTGAATAATTTACAAAATCTATTTACATTTATACTTTCATGAAAGAATCCACACTTTTGAAAGAGTAGAGGTCAAATGTATCCATAAAACGACTTAACAGCATATTCACAAGATATAACAATATACCATATATATACTTGTGAACTTTATTACTGAATTAAAAGAAAATACTTATGAGAATAACTTCAAATTACCTTTCACCCTCAGAAGTCTATGTGATAAGAACATTTTAATTTCTTTCATTAATAGAGTTAAACCTTCTTCATTTGTTACCTGTCTCTGCACATATAGTAAGATCTACAAAATTCTAAATGTCAATAGCTACGGAAGTAAGGGCAGAAGAGCCTGTTGAGTTTCTTTGGAGCCAAAGTCAGTCCCGTTTAGTTCATTCCTGTATAAAAATGAAAGTAATCAGCCTCAGTGCATGAAACCATTAGCTACTGTTTCAAAGTGCTGCATTTTAGAAAGGTCACAGAGGGCTGGCCTGCAGCAACAGGAATTTTACGAGTGATGTGAGTCACATTTGCATATGATAATTAGTTTCTCTATAAATACAATTTGTTCTGCAGATTAACATTTTGTGTCCTCATTAGATAGCAAACATTTCCATATTAAACCCACAAAGCTGTCAGAATTGATTCTGTTTGCACGATAGCATTAATTCCTCTGTTTATATTGGAGCCAATTAGTAGTGTTAAGTGTTAGAAGAATAAAGGGGATCATTAATGTTATTAATATAAATAGTAATAATAATGCTGAGAAGCTTTCACAAATCTTGTTAACTTTGAAGGTTATTAGCAGTAAAGTACCTATGGGTTGTAATGATTGTGTTTATGGTCACATAAAGTAACAACATTGTCTCAATTGCTTTGCTCTGTACACTGGCTCCTGGCATGGGTATGATAAAGAGTAGGTAATTAAAACATTGTCTTTTTTTGCTAACAACATTTGTTCCAATAAGGAAGTCAGCAGTGGTCTAGTCAGATAGATAAACCTGTAGTCACCATTAGTAAAAAGTTTCTGAAAACATATATCAAATTCACTTCATATACAACTTTTGTATGATTTTTATATATAAATATTTAGATTCAACTATTAAAATTTTGTTAATTAAGGCATAAGATATATTTAACCTGGATTAAAGCATTTTTGAACTTAGACTGATGCAAGAAAATTATAATAAATATAGAACTTTATATCATTTCAGGCTTCAGGCTCAAATAATTGAAACATTTTATTTTTCACAGTTCTGCCATTACAATTGTATCTTTTGAATAATCTTCTATCTTACTTTCTTACCTGAGCAATGGGAACTAGAGTTGTACCTAGATCACAGTGTTATTGTGGTTACATGAATTGCCCTTCTATTAATTCAGTGCCTGACCCATAATCCAATTTCAATATATAAAAGCTACTGTTTTCTAATGCATGAAATACACTTCCCTAATCAGGGAAAATATTTTTTAGTAAATTTATACTAACTATATATTTATTAAAACCACACAAAGTAGTTTTATGTGTCAGATGCAGAATTGTGTTTTCTTAAATTATCACTTGAGTATACCATTCATTTCTCCTTCCTACTTTAGCTATTGCTTAAGTTTCACCTGACAATCAGGTTGTGTGTTCTACATGACTTCATCATCTTCTCTCATGTCTTCCTGGTTTTAATTTTTATTTTACTAGGATATTCATCTCTTTTTTCCCCCATCTATTGTGATGTTTAGAATTACTCAAGCTTTAAAAGAGCATTAGTTTTGGGAATTGGAGAGATGGTCAAGGATGAAATGAATACACTCATGTGACCAATCTGGATTTGATTCCTTGCATCACCTTAAATTCACCTGGGTTTGGTTCCTAACATTCCATATGGTCCCTTGAGCATCTTTGGTAGTGATCCCCAAACAGAACCAAGAGAAATCACTGAGCACTACCAGTTATGTTCCAAATCACCACCAATCCCTCTCCATAAAAACAAGTGAGCTCTAGATTGAATTTTAGTGATTATAAAAAGTTTTTGTGAACTTAGTTTTTGATTCTCACTGTTTCCTCTTCCAAGTTTAGTGAAAATTCTTGGGAGTGACAGTGGGAGTGGGGTTTCATTCTTGGCATTCCATGTGATTGGTCACTCAAGCCTGTCAGGAGTGATTTCTGAGTGCAGAGTCAGGAGTAACCATGAATGCCACTGGGTATGGCCTACAAAGAAAGAAAAAATAATAGACTAATACTAGAAAAGGTTTAACTCCATCACTTACTCTTTTTTTAGCTTTTTCATAGTTTCCCTGCCCTTATTACTATGAATTCCTATTATAACAGTACTCAGATAAAAGAAAAAAATTGATAAATGGTATTTCAAATATATATGCTCCTGTGAGCTGTGACAAGCACATCTCCACTGTTAGTTTCATCTGTCTCTAAGAATGATCTCAACAGAGTTGTAATCCTCTCAGTTATGGATTAAGTGGTTAATAAGTAAATATGCAGCAAAAAAATAGAGAATATGTTATCAAGTCTTCATATAAATCCTTTCAGTATTACCTAAGAGAAAAGGGACCTAAAATTGTCGTTCTAGGTCAGATCTGGTAGACAGAGACAGATGCCCTTTAAGTCTTGTTTATGTCTAAGACTTTTGCATTTCCCTTGGAGTCTGACATAGTATTGGGTTTTCTGAACTCCTAACATTTTTATCACAGAATAAAAATGTTTTTGGAAACAAAACAGGACTGTTAAAAACTCTTCTTTATGCAGTGAAGGCTATAAGGAAACTGGAAGAATTTCAAAAGAGAATAACAGGAGTGATTAAGGAGCTGAGAGCATGATTTATGTTGAATGATTAAAAGGATTAAACATACAGTACTTTGCCAATGCTACATAGTTCACTATGAAAAATTCAAAATTAAGTGCCAAAGCTCTCAGCTCCCATGAAAAATACAAATTTGCATATATCTTGGCATATTTTCCTAGATAAATCTCAGCAGAACCTTACAGAGGAAGCATTTACATAATTCTAGAACAACAAGTCTGTTTTGTCAGTTGAAAGTGCAGTTTAGTCAAGTCAGTTAAAACTTGCTATTTGGCTTAATTGAATAGACAGTTGAATTAAGAACTTACCACCAAACACCACTATTTATATGGGATGCATTCATGTAGCATGTAAAATATGATGATGACTCCTAGATATCCACTCAAAGTTCACAGACTAAAATCTGTAAAAAACAGATTGCCAAAGAAGTGACATGAGATAATCATGAAAGGTGCATGATTCTTTGAGAAGGAGTTGGTCCTCTGAGGTCCAGCTAATAATTGTCATGGACATTTGATCTACATGTTCCAGATATCTTTATATATCAAATGAGACAAGTTCTTTAGAATCCCTGAATTGCATATCTCGGATATACAAAGCAAATGTTGTAAGGCTAAAAATTGAAGAGATATAGCATGGAAGTCAGGATGTAGTGAAGTGGCATTCAATTGAGTCTCAAATTAAAATTGCTAATATAATATGCATTGATTTTAAAACTTGTAATGACTACTGGAAGAGTTTACCACAATTCACCTCCTGTAAAATGCTGAGATCCAGAGAAAGGTAATTGTACTCTCAAAGTATTAATAAATGGATCATCAAAACAAACATTGACTAGAAGCAGTAGCCTGCCAGAGGAATTTTCTTTTTGATTTTGTCTGAGTAAATTACCTCTGGGCTCATAATTTTACTAGTTGTCTCTACCTGTTAAAGAGATAATATAAGTTTATGATTTTTCTAGTAGCTCTTAACCTTTAAATTCACAACAGACTTTTATGAGGAAAATATACTTAAGTTTATCACCAGACTTCTAAACTGTATATCTACAAACACAGATCACATACATCCATTTACAAGCTAAACATCATTAATGGGCAATAAAGATGAGGGATTTTTCTGAGGCTATGCTGTGAGTTGGAGTATGCAGTTAGGGTGCCAGAAAGAAGCATATCATCTCTATGGGGCACCAAAGTGGATAATCAACCTATCATTTCAAGCATTAAAACATTGAGAGGGGGGCTGGAGAGATGGCATGGAGGTAGAGTGTTTGCCTTGTGTGCAGAAGGACGGTGGTTCAAATCCTGGCATCCCATATGATTTCCTGGGACTGCCAGGAGTGATTTCTGAGCGTAGAACCAGGAGTACCCCTGAGCGCTGCCAGATGTGAACCTCCCCCCCAAAAAAACAAAACAAAACAAAAGCGTTGAGAGAGGAGGGACTGGGGCAATGGAGCAACTGTAGGGCTTTTGCCTTGCACGCAGCTGACTTACTATTTTATGGTCCCCCAAGCCAGGAGTGATTTCTGAGTGCATAGCTGAGAGTAAACCCTGAGCATCACCGGGTGTGACCCACATACCAAAAACAAACAAACAAACAAAAACATTGAGAGAGGAATTCTGAAACATTACTCTGTTACCAAATTGCCAATATATGGAACTGGGAAGGCCATGTAGGTTTTTTTTTTTTTTTCTGTGGCAGTCCTGATTCAAAGTGAGCCAACACATGGCCTCCGGAACACTTGTAAACTGTTCTTGGTTGTTCCTCAGCACAGAGGTGCATGAGCTGCACTGATTTCTTGGGTCCTAGACTTAAGTAAACAGTCCCATTGACTGACAGTCACCAGAAGAGCCACCAGGGCAATCCTGAGCACTGCTTGTTAGGCCCCTTGCTTAAACCCAAATTTCTATTGGTACTTGCTCCCTACACTTCTCCAGCTATAATGGTAAGATGAAGAGAAACAAAATGCATGAATCTGTGAAGAACTCAAGAGAATAAAGGAAAACAATTTTAATTTCAAAAGAGTGAAGATTTTATTCTGGCAGGTGGGCTATATTTTGAGTAAAAGAGAGCTGTTGACATTTCTGGAAGAATAATACTTTGGATTTACTATACTGAAATATCCAGAAAATAATGAAATTGGGAAAATATGAAGTAAACAAAGTTTTTTAAAAAACCTCTTCCTTGAAGTTGTTTGAAAGTGTGTGGAGGGGCCCGGGAGATAGCATGGAGGTAAGGTGTTTGCCTTTCATGCAAAAGGTCATCGGTTCGAATCCTGGTGCCCCATATGGTCCCCCGTGCCTGCCAGGAGCAATTTCTGAGCATGGAGCCAGGAGTAACCCCTGAAGCACTGCCAAGTGTGACCCCCCCCCAAAAAAAAAGAAAGTGAGTGGAATAAGGAAATAGAAAATCTATCCTAAAAAAAGAAACATCTACTGATTTCCCAGGACTTGAAATGCTCTGAATTTTTGCTACCTTAGTTGCTATGGTTCTTAGACTTTGTACACCTCCAAGGCTTTCATAATGTTGCTATCAGATGTGCTCTGAATGCACTCCAAAAAAAGCTGCAAAACAAAATCTAAACAAACCTTAAATTAGTTATTCCATGGAGTATAAATATTTTCCTAAATGGAAATTGTGCATCATGAAATTCTCTAGTGTGGAGCTAATTTTTCCCTGAAGGTAGACTAAAAATCTGAGGCTTCATTATCATTTTACTTATTCAAACTGCTATTTCATTTTCTGGTTTCTTCAGGAGAAAAAAGTAAATGGAATGAAAAAGTTCGTAGCACAAATTGAAAAGGATCTGTGTTTTATTTTTTCTCCTTCTGTCCATTGATGTTCTACCAAGAAACTTGAACTGCCTAGTTCAGGTTTAAGGACAAGTGAATGAGCATGAGGATAGGTACACCCCACATCCACAAAATTACTATATTTCTTTGAGACTCAAAAAACTGTTAAGTTCTCTTAATGACATGGTACAGAGAGTAAATATGTCACAACAAGCATTTGGTTGTATGTAAAGGTTCTACTGATGGTGTATCTCACCCTTTTATCTAACAAATCACTGTTACTTATTTTCATTTGTTCAGTTAGAGTTGGTCAAGGGGGGGATAGTCAAAGGGAGGTAAAAAATCAGAGTCTAACACAAATTTAGGATCATGTTCTTGATTATGTATATAGTCTTAAGAAGTGATGCAGTGGTGTGAGCCCATCTCTCTCATTCAGAATTCTCTAGAACAACACCATAAAAGGGTGGCTTTGTGGTGCTATCCAGAACCATGTCAAAAATGTGATGAGAAGAGCAAATATTTACATAAAATCTCGATACAACACTATCTAATTTGACTTCTGGTTGAAAGAAGAGAAAGTGAAAAAAATATGTGGAGTTCATTTCTGTCTTAATCATATTGTATCGAAAGCCCAAGTATCTTTTCATTATCAGCTATATATATTTTTGGTTTTATGAAAATATGATGGACCAGAGAGGCTATAGAAGTTAAAGTATTTGCTTTACAAGTAGCTGATCCCAATTTGATACTTGGCACTGCATCTGATCTCTGGAGCATTACCAGATGTGATCCAAGATTACAGAGGCAGGACTAAGTTCTAACCTGAGCACATTAAGTATTTATTACACTAAAACCAACCAACCAAACATACTTTAAAATCAACACCTTTTAAACTACAATTTTTATATGTGTGATAATTTTTAAATCATATTTCCCAAATAAATGATTCTTTATAAATATGCAATATTATTTACATTGAAAAATGAAGGAAATACTTTTTTAACAAAGGCTAAAGAAAGTGCATATTGAAAGCAGCCTTGCTCCTAATTTCTAGGCCAATGATTGGTGGTGGTGGAGGCAGGCAAGACTTGCAATGAATATTCTCTAATTTTACTGCTTTGAGGAAGGGTGACCTTTTACTCAGAATTTCTTCTATATTACTTCATTTCTAATACAAGAGAGTAATTATCACAAACTTTCATTTTAACATTTAAAATGGAAAAAATATTCACAAAAATTGATATTGGTCACCTCAACTGTGACCAATAAACATTGCCCTTCATCTCTATCTTCAGGACAAAAACTATTGCAGCAATGGTGTCACAATATGCCTGATAATGTCATAAATCAATGACTTATTTGGCACAAATAGCAATTTTCATTTTAATGACCCCCCCAGTAAATTATTGGTAATCAAAGGCCATCATACTTTCTGGATATGCATCAGTGGTTAAAAAGTGGCTTTACTTAATTTGGATATTTTTATGCATGACAATATTTTATAAAATTCTCTGTAAAGAACATAGATTTAAAAGAAATTAAAGCAGGTTGGAGTGAGAGGAAACATAGCCAACTTTTAAAACGACACGGCAATAAAACTGATGTGTTATTTTTAATCCTTTCACAGGAATTTAGGCAAAAAAGGAAATAAAATAATTCTATAAGGTCACTTGTAATTCAGCTTAAACTGAGCTCAGGAAACTGAATGATATTTCTCAGAAGACTGATTTATGTACTTTAACTAGCAGTCCCAGTTATTGTAGGAAGTAATATGACTTCAAGCAATGGTCCTAGCTGCATGCTCAAATGAATTGCCTTCTCAATTTCTAATTCACCTTTAAAACATTTCAGAATCTGTTCTCTGGGGAATGTACAGTCCTAGACTCTTTTAGCAAGACATTCTATAGTCTGAGGAATTCAGGGACTTAGGTAGGTTCTGCATTATAGCCAAATTATGTTTAAAATTGGTACATAAACCATAACTTTGGAAACCTAAATACAATTTTACTAAAAGAATACAGGTAGACCCTTTTGACCATCCTGACTTTTGAATGCTCTCAAGTATATGCAGCTCTGAAGTGTATTTAAACAATGTAGAGGTCAAAATTCCATTTACAACACAGAGGCCGTAGAACAGTCACATAATCACACAAAGAAGAGGAGATTAAATTAACACATTATTTTACACACCCTTTTTTCCCCATTCATTTAGTCCCCGGTTAGAAGAGAATAGAAAATAGAAAATTGGTGAGACTGGGAATGGAGTTCATTGGTAGAATAAAAGGTGAAAGATTTATAGGATCTGAAGACAAACCAGAGTATCAGTGGTAGAATAAATGTATCATAGCCTTGGGTTTGGGTATGATAGCTTGCATGAAAAAAAAGCAAACAATAGGGGGTGGAGAGAATGCATGGAAGTACAGTGTTTGCCTTGCATGTAGGAGAACGACGGTTCGAATCCCGGCTTCTCATATGACAGGAGCAATTTCTGAGCATAGAGCCAGAAGTAACCCCTACACACTGCCTGGTGTGACCCAAACAAACAAACAAAATAAGCAATCAAAATCTATCCTACCTTCTTTTCGTCACTGGTAATTAAAGGGAAAAATGGTAGATATCCTAATTAAGTTTTCTCAATGTTTTCCAGGATTTTAGAGTCTAATGGTAAATTATTTGTTATAATTAATTTTATTTTACTTTAAGAATGATAAGAAAAGAGCAAAAATAATTTTGAAGAGAAATAAAAAGAAAATCTATAGCAACTTTTATTGAAAAGGAGGCCCTTTTAGGGTGGCTAATGTTGCTGGGAACTTAGGGTCTCTTGGAACTAAGAAGTTAAATATAAAAGTTAAATATGGTTGGAATAATTTAGTTTTGTTTTGCCACTTGATTCCAAAGACCTCCCTCACCCAGCTCTTTATTAGGCATGCTAATAAAAAGTAAAATAAAAACATTTCTGGCAATCTATGACTCTTTTCTCTCAAGTGGCGGTGCAAAGTGGAACTAATATATCCCAAATGTAGGTAGTCAGATGGAGAAGGAAGAGAAACAAAGGGCCTGGATACTTCGCAGGCTGGATAAGAAGACCTTGATAACCAAGTTGAGTGCATTTGGAACCTTCCTGTTTCCTTATACAAAGGAGACAGGGAGCTGAATGAAATGCTTATCTCAGAAATGTCAAAACCCTTAACAATGTTATTACAAGGATGTTGGTAAAGCTGATGAGATTTTGGCAGGTACAGATGGGATTATATTGACTGAATCTATGTTCTTGGTATGTGCTAATCTGAACTTCTCTAGTATCAAGCTTTTAAGAAGTTCAGATAAAGCCCTCCCAGAAATTCTCTATTAACTCTCTCATTACTAAACTTAAAAAAGAAAAAAGCCTGACACTTCAATGGTGACATAGATGAAGTGAAATCTAAGGCATGAATCATGGCAGGAGAAATTGATCTACAAAGATCTCTCTGGAATATTCCATGTGGAATGGAATGATAGAATATTTCAACAGATTAAATTAAACTATGAGTAAGAAGTTATTTCTAAGAGTTCTAAAGAGGCTGTCAATTCCCATAATGGGAGAGATGCTAAAGTCAGAAAAAGAAATTTACAAAATTATTTGATTTAGGGGGCTTTGAAAGAGTCTAGATAAAGCCATTTGGGATTTTAGAGGAATGAATACCCAGATACCATTTCCATGAGCTCTTAAATCTTGCCCCACAAATAAATTACTAAAATTCCTGCATCTTTTCAGGTATATCAATTTTATTATATGTAAATATTCAACTTAGAATATAAAAAGAAAATTCTTTCCTTTCAAAACACTAAAGTGATAAAAATTCAATTATTAAAAGTGAAGAACTTCTCTTATCTATGGTAATAATTCTGGAGAGTCAGGTCATAGCAACTGAAAAGCATGTCACAGTATACTGTATATCAAGAATGCCTCAGATGATATCATTCTTTTAAGGTTTTCAGGTCAAAGACAAAAAGATTGTGGAAAATTATGAGAAGGGAAATAAGAAAAATAAGAGAAGAGAAAAGATTATGAAAAATAAGTGGATATGGAAAGACAGAATTGAGTAGAAACAATATCAAGATGATAAACTGGATGGGGCCTAAGAGATAGCACAGCAGTAAGGCATTTGCCTTGTAAGCAGCTATCCAGGAGGGATGGTGGTTCAAATCTCAGTATCCCATATGGTCCCCAAGCCTACCAGGAGTGATTTCTGAGCACAGAACCAGGAATAACTCCTGAGCACTGCCAGGTGTGACACCAAGCCCCCCCCACATAAAAAAAAGAGAGAGAGAATGATAGGGAGCGAGAATAAACTGGAGAGAAGAAAAGTAAATGGAAAATGGGCAGCCTAGGACAAGAAAAGAAGAGAATTAGGCCAGAGAGGTAGCAAGTAGAGCTTTCTTCTTCCACATATATAACCTGGAATTAATCATAGGCTTCTCATATTGTGTCTCAAGCTCCACCAGATATAATTCTTGAGTGCAGAACCAGGATATTCCCCAGGCATCATTGATTATGCTATTTCTCCAAAATTAAAGAGAGAAGAAAACAATGAGTATGGAATTTAAGAATAGGTGTCTAAGAGCAGCTTGAACTATCCTACATTCATGTATTTCTTTCTCTAAGAGAAGGAATAGTCTTTAAGCAAAAATGAGAAAAAGAAACTGAGCCTAAGAGAGGTGAGCTTTTTAAAAAAGGCATCAACTTTTAATCTGTATTAAACCTTTAGATTCAGATATAATATATTTTAGGCTATTCACTTATAGGACTCCTAAAAGTATTTTCATTTTGAAATAATTATTACTTAACAGAAAGGTATAGAAAATGTGCCTTTATATCCTGGGTTTAAAATACAGTATTTGTGCATGGACATTTAAAACCACTAAACAAAGGACTGGAGAGATAGTACAATAGGTAAGGCACTTATTTTGCTTGTAGCTGACACGCCCAGATTCAATTCCCAATTATTCCATTTGGTCACCCAAGAACTTCCAGGAGTAATTCCTGTGAACAGAGCTAGAAGTAACCCCTAAGCATCCCTCGTGAGATCCTCCCTCCAAAATAAAGCCATTGATCAGAAATTTGAGAATGTATGAGAAAGTTGGTGCCAGAAAACTGACAAATTAAGAATTCTTTTCAGAATGGTAAAAAGTGAAGGAACAATATCACATAAAACTCAATATTTGATGAGATTGTCATATATTTACAAATTTATGAAGTGGTTCATCAATTTTAAGTATGTGCACAAGCAGTGATGCTGGATATAAATTTAGTCATTTTCTTTGTTTTGATCTCACTTTATAGACCAACATACAAGTGACTCAGCCTATTTGCATACACCTCCATGTATTTAAAAAACTCATTTCAAAAAATGATTTTTTTTTTAAAAATGTTCTTTACATGCAGAATTGTTACAAGAATGAACTGCTGATGCATGTCACATGATGCTGGTTTGGATTACTGAAGGAAAATTAAAAAATAAATCTGAAGACTAGATTGAAATCACCAAGATTAATCTTGATCATTTTTGAAAAGCCATGCAAGAGAAGTAAGTATAGAATATGAGAAGTTTGTTTTAATAGCTATAATTCTGAAAAGATTTTGGTGATCAAAACGACATTTCATTTCCAATAGCAAGTGAACAAACAAACCCACTTAATTTTAAGACATTACATGTGAGGTGTAAAATGCAGTGGATGATTTTATATACATTGTAGTATGGGAAAATAGTCTACTAATTATGACAAGGTAGTCAAATATCATACCAATATGAGTGGTTAAAAGAGAATGTAGAAATATTGAAAGTTAAGTTTGAAAATCAATAATATGTAGCATGAATGAGGTAAAAAAAAAGTGGGTCAGAGCAGGCACTCATTTTCTGAGATTTGTCTTATCTTGAAGAATATTTTTTCCTGATTTCAGAAATGTCAAATTTTGTTTGTATATAAGATCCTTTGGAGAAATTCCAAAGTATAGTATAAGTGTTCACAGATTCCCAAAGATCACACAAACTTATCATTTAAACTTTCTTTAATTGCAATCATGAAGCAATTTTGAATTGAGGATACTTAGGTACAAGAACTTTTAGGGTATAGAAGGATAAAAAGAAACAATAATAGACTATAAGAACAAAGACAGGTATACAGTGACAGATTCATTAAAAGGATATTTTGATGGAGAATTTAACTGCAGCTTACATGATTTGGAAATATTTATAAAAGGTTGTAATTTCACTTGAAGAGGTGTGATATATATAAATTGTATCCAAAGTAGCAATACAAGAATAGCTATAAAATCCAGTGGAAGACTGATTTAAAGTAAATTGTGTAGAGATGGGTGGGCATGGTAGGGTAAAATGTTAGATCTAAATTAAAGCTGTCTTAACACCATTTATTTTATTCCATTAAAATTATTTAAGCTTTCTTCCTGTTTCTTCTGAAAAAACACTTATCTTTCACAATATAATCACCCAATAATAGATGGCTATTAAATCTCCCTTTGACCTGTTGCTTCTAACTTAGAGTTCCCCATTCTTAAGGAGGAAACTATTTTCAATAAATACCCTTGCAATGCTTAAATAGGAGTTCAGATATGAATAAAAATGAAATAACCTTTTAAGAAGTAAAATTTAATGTTTCTGAATAAAAACTGTATCATGACCCCTCTCAACACTCCTCTGTTCAAAAGGAAAATATAGATTAAAGAAAGGCTTTTCTTGTTACAAATATAACATGTAAAAATTGAGAAAAGATTAAGTGCAGATCTTTAGAACTAGATCCCAGACAAATCAGTGGAATTGAAAAGGAGAAGGTGGGCATGGAAACACAGGAGATGAAGATTGCTGGCTAGATAATTCACAGGATGTGTGCTCGTGAGATATGAGAGATTGAACTCTCCTTGACTTTATAATGTAATTAACAGCCCTCAGACAAGTGCAAGTAAGAGAAAAATATTCATCAATTGTCACATTGCTTGTTTCTATTCCATGAAAAGTACAGATGTGTACCTTTTCATGAAAGAGAACATAAAAACCAAGGTTGCACTTCATACAAAGACTTGAGCATGGAAGGAGTGAGAGATAGCACAATGGATAAGGCATTTGCCTTGCACATGGCTGACCCAGATTTTATCCTGAGCGTCCTATATTATATCTCAAACCTGAGTAATTTCTGAGTGCAGAGCCAGAAATAGCCAATGAGCACTGCCAGGCATGACTCCAAAACAAAACAAAAGAGCCTGGAAGACCAAAAGTTGTATTTTGGTGACTGAAATAAAAGAAGAAGTATAAAGAAGTATTTACTGGAGTAATAACAAAAAAAATAGCCCATATGTGTTTATCAATTTGCTTTTATTGTGACCACCTCTCCACATAATTTCATTTCTGTAGATTCCAGTCAAATCAATCAGTCTCTAGTCTTATGCCCTGGCCTGTATTTAGGTAATTCTAACCTGGGGTCCTCTGGAGTGGTATATGACCCCTATTTGAGAAGCACTGGCCTATACTATTAGCAGAGGAAATCCAGGAAGAGCATGATAATCTTTGGTCTGTGTTCTGTATACTCTGGAGAATGATAAGAGAGCAGGAAAATGCTCCAATCTGGTGCCAGAAATTGGACCAAAGGAAATTGCCATTTGTTGCACTTTAGCTTTTGGGTACTTTAAATATCTACATTTCCATCTTTAAACTATAATAAAGAGAAGAATGAAACGTGTGAAGGATAGAATAAGTCTCAGCTGAGAATGCTATTAAGTGTCCTGATTGCTAATAGTGGTTGACAAAACTCTATTCCAGAGAAAAATGAGAAGTCACCATGTGCAGGAAGTGTGTGTCCCTGAGACAAGGAGAAAATTCAAAGTATTGTGAACCTTTATGAGAAGTCCAAGTTCTGAACATAATCTATGAAAATGGGTTGTTAAGATAACACTTTATGATCAAAGAACTTGATCACAGAATAGATAAAACCACGGATTTTAGGTCATCTCCTCTCTCAAGATATATTATTGTCATTAAATTCTTTTGCAAGCTACTCAGCACAAATAGAGTTGGGAGTGACATAGTATCTTGTTCTAAATTATTTGATACTGGACTTCTCTGCTTAGATTTTGGAAGTATGGGATTAATGGATGTAGTCACAATTTCTATAGTGTGTAGTAATGTTGGATTAATTTCCACTCTAAACTCACAAATTTTCTATGTTCATACTCTGATTTATTTGAACTAAAGTTATTTTATTTTTTTCATCTCTGGTGAGTAAGCAGGGTATCAATAATTTACACTTCCTTGGGACCCATATGGAATATTCAGATAAAAGCATGGATTAGGTAAACTGCCTGCTTTCTGTGATGTACCATTGTAAAGAAAGAAGTTTCTTGCATCCAGAGCATGCTAGAAAATAATGTAGCTATATCCTTCCCTGCTGGGTAGATTTAGCTGCCTTCCTCAGGGGGATAATATTTTACTCACGGTTCTCTTCTTGAAATCCTTGTGAATGTTTGAGAAGAGGTCCCTATAGAGAAAACTATCCCAGTCACAAGCACAAGGGCCTCTGAATTATGCTGTGATTTCTAGTGTGAATGCTATGTTAATACAGTATCATGGATGACAATGAAAATGCACCCAAGTCAGGAAATTCAAATTTATGACTTCAGCCACAGTTTTAACTTCTCCCACTATGGCTTGCAGAATATTTTATGTTATTGTATTTCCAGTGAAATTTATGCCTCAATGTGCATTGCGAGTGAGTTATGATTACTTTGGGAACTTTAATTTTGCATTTCCTGACTTCTGTGTGTTCAAAGGGACAAGCTTTCAAAAGTCACCAACAAAATAAAGCACACCAGATTGGCCTATGCTGTGTAATTTCTCGTGCCTATGGAGTAAGGAGCTTCTATGGCCGGGCTTTAAATCTATTCTTGTGTCTATTGTTGACAGGAGCAGAAAGAAATGGTTTGAGAGAGGATTGTTCTGAGTCAGGTAGAGGCTCAATCCAGGTGATAAGTGTGAGATCATGGAAAAGAAAGAGAATATGTTATGTTATGATATCTATGACTTATTGAGTATCTGTCACTTGCCAGAAATTGTCGCATTTTATCTGTTATTTTTTGCTTTGCTTTTATCTTTTGACATAACTTTCTTTCAAACCATGTATACCAAGACACTAAGTTAATCAGAAAGTACATAAATTATCTAAGATCTCCTAAGCAACACAATCAGCATTCAAATCCAGTTCTGTTGGCTCCAGAATTTATGTTCCATTCTAGGCAGTCTCAACTCAAAAAACCATGGTGTTTTGGGTGATTTTTGTTGTTTATTTTGGGGACCACACCTGGCAGACTTACTTCTGACTCTGTGCATTAGGATCACTCCTGACAGAACTTGGCAGACTATATGAAGTTCTGGGGATCAAACCTGGGTCAGTCACATGCAAGGCAAATACCCTACCCACTGTACTATTGCTCCAGCCCTCATCAGCTCTTGGAATGTAACTCCAACTTTGACTTTGATGGCTGGGTAGTCTTGCTAAGTACTATTACGTAATTAATTAAGAAATTCAGATTTGGGTCACATCTAGCAAAGTGATATGCATGATAAATACCCTTCATAAAAAATTGTGTGACCTCAGTGTCAGAAAGAGAAAGAATGCGGGAAATTATTGAGGGGGGAAAGAAGAGATGTAAAATGTCTGCCAGGAGGCAGGTGGGGGAGAGGATGGAAGGGAAACTTGGGCATTGGTGGCAGAAAATATGAACTGGGAAATGGAGGTGTACCTTATATAACTGAAATTCAATAATGAACTATTTTGTAACCATGGTACTTAATTAAAATAAAAAGAAAAGTATCAGCAATAGAGGCAGGTTTAGGAATGGAAGGGAAAATATTATGGATATTGGTGAAGCAAAGCAGACACTGGTGAAGGGATAGGTACTTGAACGGCGATTGTATGACTAAATTCAACTATGAACAAGTTTGTATCTTTATATCTCATACTGGATCAATAAAAATAAAATAAACTGTACAAGCAAAAAAGAATCATTGTCTTCCAATCCCTGCAGTGACTAATAAAACTGATTCTTTAGAGCTGATATATTGCTAGAGAAATAACTAATTGTTATGTTTGTATTACTGGGAATTTACAAAATAAAGAGTTTTAGCATACAATGGCTAAAATCACAGTTATTATGATCTCTAAATTCTGCACACAATTCTCTGATTCTATGACAAGCGTTAGTTCAGTTTTGTTTTTGAGGGTAGATTTTGAAGATTAATATGTGGCAACCTCATATGGAAAGTAAACCTAGGTAAACTCTCGTCTGTGCAACAACATGAGTGGGGCCAAGTCTACCAAACTAGGTTTAAGTACCCATAGGATACCCAAGTAAACTAACCAGTGGTTTATAAGAATAGTGAAGTTGATTACCAGAGTAACTTGTGATTGTCATTTATTACTTTGTTCTCATACAGTATTTTTCCCCACATATTTTACCTTTTAAGATGTCTTTTCAAAAAAATTAAAGAAAGATATCTTTTCTGCTTTCTGACATTATTTCTTATTCTCTATGCCTGATAGGCAAAAAAAAAAAAAACTTAATGACCTACTAGTTGTTTGTACAATATTATACTCTAAGTTGGGACCTCATTGTGAGAACAAGTGACCTAGATCTCATTATCCATTTGGATAAATTAAAAATTCCTTCTTGGTAAAATGACTCCTTAGCATTTCCATAAATGTCCAGTTGCCTCTAGTTTTGGAGATTTCCCTACTCACTACATTTACTTTTAAGGTTAACTTTTTCCCAAGACAGTGATCTTGTATCAGTTTACTTTTCAACATCTCCCTTCCAACTTCTCTATATTCTTTAATTTTTCTCTAAGATTAAATAGACAAGGTATTAAAACTGTTGAGGAGATTATCTAGAATCGTTATGACTAAATATTTTAATATCTGGGTGACAGGGTAAAAATTGTTGTTACTCTCTTAGGGTTTATTTGTTGAATTGAATAGCAATTCTGTTTTTCTAAGATTTTACATGTCATTGGTAAATTAATGCCCACTGAGAATTTATTCTCCATAAGGAAGTAGAGTCAGATTAACTTCCCTAAAGAATTATATAATTGACAGCAAGAGAGAATTAAATAAACTATTAGAAAGATTTTTGAGAGGGAGCCGGGAGGTGGCGCAGGAGGTAAGGTGCCTGCTGCCTTGCCTAGGACGGACCACGGTTCGATCCCCCGGTTCCCATATGGTCCCCCGTGGCTGCCAGGAGCGACTTCTGAGCGCATAGCCAGGAGTAACCCCTGAGCGTCACTGGGTGTGCCCCCCCCAAAAAAGAAAGAATTTTGAGGATACTAGAGGGAGAGGAGACTAAAAAATTTTTTTGTCATAACAATGAGAATCATTGTATTTAGTAAGTTTTTAATGATCAATGAAAAGTTTTTTTGGAGGACGTTTATTCAGAGTAGAAGCAGAAAGTTTGTTCATCATCTGTGTTGCATATATGGGGGGCCCTCCCAAGAAGTGCTAAGGATAGCCATTTTTCTCCAATCATTGGCAAGTCAATGTGGTGCTATGCTGCTAGGTTACTCAGGTTTTCCAGGGCTTCTGGAAAACACAGCTGAGATGATGGAAGTATCTGCTTCTATGCCCCAGTAGCACTGTCGGGATCCCTCTGGAGCCAGGGATGGAACCAGTCTCAGCTGTATACAAAGTATGCGCGTTGATCCCTATACTTTCTCTCCTGCCCTCATTTATTTCCTTCAATATGATTTAGAGTAACTATTGGGCCTGATATTTCATCAAGCACTGGTTAAAGCAGACTTCCTTGTAGTCAAAACTGAAAATCAAAATAAATGATTATTATAAATTGTGACAATTGCCACCATAGTGTTTCATTTTTGTGGCCTCCTGTTCTTGTTTCAGGAAATGGAATCATTTATGGGAGATATTCTGAAGGGAATTTCCCCTGGCTCTTCTCCAGGTCAGAAGGGGATATTTCTTTTGAAGTATTTCTTATTATTGGAAGGTAAAAAAAAATTCATAAAACAGACTATTGAAGCCTTAGGCAGTTAGGCAGTTAGAGGGGAGGGAGGTCAGTTAGGATGATTGTTCTGTTACACTTAATTAAAGTATCCTCAGAAGATACTAGAAAGTCAAAAATATACGTGCCATGAACATGGTAAAAAATTTCAGACTTTGACTTTTGCTTTCTTTGCAAAAAGGTAGATGTGAAATGAATGATTAAATGAAGTTGTCAAATATTGTGCGATACAGATGAATATCTCTATGTGACAGCTGTGTCCTTCACCTGTCCTTCTCAACAAGTTTAGTTTAAATTTTGGAACCTATTATTCTGTATGTGTACATATGCCACATAACCTTTCCAATGCCTCTATTTCTCAGCTGAATGCCGTGACTGAAAGTCAGTGAATCAGTGAATTAAGTTTATTTCACCTTATCTTTTCTCTTTTTCTCTCAATCTCACATAAACTCTCTCTCAAATACACATAAGATCAATTCATACAACTAGCATGATTGTTTATTCCATTTGAAGGACAGGTCTCATTTCTAAATATTTTGTTGCATTTTCAACTCTCTCTGAAACTCCATATTTAGATTTGAGATTTATGAATCTATGATTCACAGTAAATATGAAATTTCAATATTTTTCTAACATGCTAAGCTCTTTTGAACTGTCATTTGTTGGTTTTATTTTGGGTTCACACTCAATGATGCTTACTCCTAACAGTGTTGAATAATTGTATGGGATGCTGGGTAGTCAATCTGGGTTGGCCATGCGTAAGGCCAGAAACCTCTTACTATACCATTTCTAGTCCCTCAACTGTCCTTTCTTTAACATCAATAATCTTTTGTTTTGTTTTGTTTTGTTTTTGGGTCACACCCGGCAGTGCTCAGGAGTTACTCCTGGTTCCATACTCAGAAATTGCTCCTGGCAGGCACGGGGGGACCATATGGGGCACCGGGATTCAAATCGATGACCTTTTGCATGAAAGGCAAACGCCTTACCTCCATGCTATCTCCCGGGCCCCAACATCAATAATCTTTATTTTCCCTTTGTCCTTGTTACTCCCTCATCTTTTCAGTTTACTCATTCAGTACACTCTGTCTTCAGACACTGATATTTTAATACCAAGTTTTATCATTCAACCCTCAAGACTATGGAGAATGTTAAGGTGGGGTGAAGTTTGTCTGTGATGAGATGCAAGATCCCTGCAGATCCAGCTTGCCTTCAAGTTTCACCGTTCATGAGAGACAAAAGAATGAAGAGTCAGGGATGCAGAGGTAAACATTCTTCTTTCCATTGCTTCTTACCTTGACAATAAACATGTGTATATTTGACTACAGAAGCTCAGTTTTCTTTATCTTAAATGGGTTTAAATTTTGTACCATTCTCAGATCCAAGAATATGACTCAGTAGATTGTATGTTGTGCATGTGTGAGGCTCTAGATTTGATCCCTGGCACTGCAAGAAAAATAAAAACTACCTATTTTATGGTGTGGATATGAGAATGACAAACTTTCATATATGAAATTTAAAGATGACCTAAAAATGTAGTGGCCACAAAATAAATACTGACTTTAAATATGCTAGTGACTACTATTGTGAGTATGACTTACTTATATTAATATAAATTATGCTGATGCTAAGGTTTATTAATGTATTAATAATTATTTATTAAGTCATTAATGTATTAATTTTATAAAAGCTATCAACATACTTATATTAAGATAAAAATATGCATGGTAACACAACCCAATTGCAAAGTAAATTCTTAGGAGCACAAAGAAAGAAAGGAGAGTAAGAAGCTAGCTGAAGCAAAAGCCAAAGTATCATAGCTCAACATCATGTAGAACAGGTTAATGGTATAGAAGTTCAGGACTTTGTTAGACTATATCGGTTTGTTCCAGTAACTCACATCTTTTTGAGAGTTTATTATTTTTTTCTTATTGTTTCCTTCAAGTTTCATTGCAAGCCCTAATTCACCATCCTCAATGTCACCCCATTAAGTTGCTAGCTGTTTTTTTTCCAAGCAGACTCACTCACCAAATATCTTAAAAATCAATAGCGAGGGTCAAGGGTGATAGCACAGCCGATAGGGCATTTGCTACCCTAGGTTCATTCCCCAGCATCCCATATGGGCTCTCAAGCACTGCCAGAAATAACCCCAGAGCTCCACAAGATGTAGCCCCCAAATAAAAATAATATCAACAGGAAATCCCACCGCCAAGCATCACAACTATATTGTCTTTGCCCTCACTTTCTGTGGCCCAAGTTTTCTTTCTATGAAACTGTGGATCTTCATTAGCATCTCTCAGCTTTCTGCCTCCCTCAGTTCCATAACAAATCATGACATGTACAGAGCTTTTTGGCTTGGAATTTGAACTTGGACTTTTCCCCAAGATATTAGGTATTTTTCAATATTGGTTTCCAATTTTACTCCTTAAGACTAAGTGATGTGTTCATATATTCTTTCTACTCAGTTAATGAGTAACTGAGGAGATTAAGTATTTTGCAGGTGGTTTTATTTTGTTTAAACTCTGACCCTTAAGTTTATTTATTTTTGTTTCAGAGTATCAACCAATTTGTGTTTGGTATCTACCAAAAAATGCCTTAGGTTAACTTAATAGAAGCCAACTTGCTTTCAGAAAGTGTAATTTTCTTAAGATACTGGAGCATGCTGACTTCCTTTCTCTCACACAAATATTGCATCTTATCTAGACCTCCTAATAAGATAAACCTAAAAAGTGAACCAGTGATATTAAAAGCTTGTTTCAAAGTTTGACATCTACCCAGTTAAAAAATTTCTTTGAAATCAGTAAAAAATACAAAACTAAACTAAAACCCAACAACAATAAAATAATCTCTAGTTGGTGAAAGCAATGATTTAATACTATTCATTAAATACAAAATTACAAAAGTAGGGATGTTTGACCCCTGTACCTTTTTTGCCACAGTTCTTAGCCATGTTAGACATAGAAAATGTACTTGATGAAAGTTTCTCAATTATTAGCATTGAAGAAATTAGAAACGAGGCTAGAAGGTAAACAAAAGGAGGATAGAAAAGAAAGTCTGCCCTTAGTTTACTCCAAGGTGCTGAATTCTCTCTGCCCACCATTGATCACATACAACTTTTATCAATCCCAGGCCTCATTCACACAAGCATTCATCACCTTTTAGCATAATATATATTCCCTTAGTTATTGGTAAGGGTAGATTGGTCTGTTTGTGTGTGTTGTGGAATGGGTGGACTCACAAATGGTACTTAAAGGGTCTCTCTTAGCAGTTTCTGGACAATTTAGAGGTTCAATGAAAGGGCCTAAGGATCCAGTGTAACTCACATCAAGTGGTAATATCGATGACACAAATCATGCCATCAATATGGTATGCCATCAATATGGGAAATATAGTTTACACCCAGTGATGCTTTGCTAACCATGTGGTGTAAGCATGTAAGGTTGGTAGATGTATGTGAATGTTTGTATATACTATCTTTTTGTCTCATAGTTTTATTTCATCTGTTTTGTGCTTCATTCCATTCTAAACTAAATTTGTACAAACTTGTGCTGTAAGAATTTTTTGAATAAGCATTTGTGATGAGTAACAGTTCACAAAACAGAACACCATTTTTTGAAACCTCTGATTGAATCAATAGGGATACAAGACCCTAGTTGGAGTGACTTTCCTTATAATAAGAAGTTTTTAGAGTCTAAAGAAATTAAGGGGTTACCTAGTACAACATCTATGTTTTACTGATAGAGAAACAAAGGGTCAATGTATCAGCAAATTACCTGCTCACACAAAATGATTAAAATAGCTAAGAGTAGAAATCAAAAGTCCCAGCTCTTTGCTGTGGTCTGAAACTCTCTATCTACTTATTAATGGTATATGTATGTATATATATGTATATATATCTATATATATATATATATATATATATATATATATATATATATAGCTACCCTGTAAGAAGAATGGGAATTGGGAATCTGTTACATCATAATAGTACCATAACTTCAGGCCTTGGTGATATCGAGCTGTCTTGCGAACTGCTAGAGCCCAGTCTGTGAGCCAAAGAGAAGAGATTTCTTAGAGTTGAGGCCTTTGAATAAGTCATTGAATCTATTGACAGACACATTCTCCTGTCTCCTACCATTATTTTAGCCATGTTGCATTATTCTATGCTTTTGATGAACCCAACCCATATGATGCACCATTTCTATGTTTTGCTGACAAAACCTCAAATGCCAGTCACCCAAGACCATCCTTCAAATTGTGAAAATTGCTTGAGAGGGAGATCCCAGAGGGTTAAATCATTCTGTTTCTAAGGAAGCTGGTGTTTCCCAGGACTAAGTTTCCAGTTGTCACTGGTCTCTTTAACTTTTCACTTCTGCAGCTCAGAAATAATTAACAGGAAGCAGGAGATCTTGGGGAGAGACTTCATTCTCAGTACCAGACACACTTCTCCTTTGGCTGCACTCCCATTGCACTTCATCATATAGATAGTTCACATCACTTCTGAAGATAACCTACTATAATGCTTGCAGAGGATGTGAGAGCAAAGTCTCAATTTGAATTAATAAGCAGGCTTCTCTGTTGTCTTTTTGTTTTGGACCCAATTGCTTAAAACTGATCTATAAAAAACCCTTTGACTTTTTCATTTAGGCCTTCGGTCAGGCTGAATTTCCTAAGTTCTTGAAAAGGGGGTTCTTTTTCTTTTTTTCTTTTTCAAAGGGAAAGGATTATTTAATTTTGAAATAGTATGTACTAGTTCCAAAGGAGCAGAATATAGGTCTCAGCAGGTCAAAGGGCTCTAGGAGCACATCCTGGGCAGAAATCCCCATGACGGAAGGTCAGTTGCAGGTCACGAGATTAGACTGACTAAAGTTAGTCTTATGACATATCTAAAATATTATAGGTTGGTATTGCAGCAGGCTCTTAAATCTAGGCCCTAGATAGTTTTAATCCATAGATGTTTCTGTAAAATCTAGGATATTTCCACCAAATTGTTGGGATGATTACAATCCAGTCCAATAGGTTTCCATTTCTGTTTTCTCTTTAGAATACAAGCCAATACAAACAGATATTTGTCTCTCCAATTTAGATATTATTATTAGGTTGTTCAAAATATTTGAGAGTCAGTTACCTCCAACTTCTTAAAGCTACTTCTGTAGCCTCTGGCTTATCCCATATCCATGCTTCATCCAGATACCCAGTTCCCAGGTGTCTTGAGGCAAGATAAGGCAGAACACCAGTAAGTAGCACAATTCTTCTTTTTTTTTAATTTCTATTGTGACCAAAGTGCATTACAAATCTTTCACTGCATCATTATGGTACATAGTGACAATGAATGAGGGGCATTCCCACCACCAATGCTGTCCTTCCTTCCTCCACCCCTGTTCCCAGCATGTATCCCATATCTCCCTCCTTTATCCCCCAGAATGCTAGTGCAACTGGTCTCCACTTTAAAGCTTGTTGTACATTGAGCATCCATTCCACCATCATTGGAGATAAAAAGGATAAGAAAAAAGGGAGAATAAAATTTGGTAACAACTGCCAAAAAATAAAGAAGAGAGAAAAAAAGAAAGAAAAATGGAAGAAAAAAGAAAAAAAATAAATCACTAAATAATGACCACAAGATTGAAAAAGAAAGAGAAAAGTGGAAGAAAAAAGAGAAGTAAAATAAAGTCAAAAACTAACAAATCAAAACAAAACAAGAAAAAGTAGGGGTGCTGGTGTGGCAGCGTTTAGCATTCCCCCACTTTTTTTTCTTTTTTTCTTTTTTCTTTTGCATAGGCACAGTAAGTATTGGGGAAGAAAGGGAATTCATGTGGCCTAAGAGTTTCTCCATCCTTGCAGCATACCATCATGAGATCAATCCCTGGTTCCATATATACTCATTACCCCATTCCACGGGTTTTTTTGTGGTGCCAGGAAACTTTCCTCTCAGTTCTATGTGAGAAAATCAAGCCACTGTAGCTAGCAATCTTGGTATTTGCTCAGGTTATAAGTCAGGGTCTAGGATAGAGTCCTTATGTTTAGGTTACTATCCATCATTGTTGCTGTGTTCAGTCTTCTGTAACACTTACTCCCTGTTTTCATTCAGTCCCTAAGCTGAAGTCTAGGATATTATAGATCCAAAGGTTCTGCTCAGTCTCTGTTGTCCAAGTTGGGCCTCTGCAATAAGACATCTTGTTGTTGTTGTTGTTGTTGTTATTGTTGTTGTTGTATTATGAGTCCTGGGCTACAGCCTAGGGTAGGGTTTTCCATATTAGTCCCAAGATAGGTTCTGTTCAGTCACGGTTATCAAAGTCAGTTTTCTGTTATTGGTGCTCGTATTTTTCACAGTTCAAAGGACGATACCTCTTCTGATTTCCGGTAAATGTTAGGTAATGTGATAGGACAACCTGGTCTTAGGTCAAGTTATCCTTTCCTTGTTGTCATATCAAAACTGGCACAAGTTGGAGCCAGAGCAGTGTTATAAATCTCCCAATGGAGCTTAGCTCCTGGTGGTGTTACCCAGAGTTGTATCCTGTTTCTTCTTTATTTTCTTATTTTAACGTAAAATTGGAATTAATGATTCCCACCACTTTGAATAAGTATCTTCTACCAAGGAATCCACAATAAACTTTTAATTTAAAAAAGCTGCTCTAACTCCTTCATTAACTATAGTGCAAACCACAGTGTCAAAAAGGAAAAAGAGAGACAGAGAAAAAGAAAGAGAAGCAAAATGCCTAGCCCAGAGACAGTCAGGGGCCTTTGGCTGGTAGGAAAGAAACCAGGAACATTGGTGGAGGGAAATGTGCACTGGTGAAGGGTAGTATATAATCTATGACTGAAACTCAAGTATGATCAATTTTGTAATCACAGTGCTTAAATAAAAAATTTTTTGTTTGTTTTTGTTTTTACTTTTTGGCCACACCCAATGATGCGCAGGGGTTACTCCTGGCTATGCGCTCAGAAATTACTCCTGGCTTGGGGGACATATGAGACTCCAGGGAACTGAACCATGATCTCTCCTAGGTTAGCGCATGCAAGGCAAATGCCCTACGCTTGTACCACTGCTCTGGCCCTGAACAAAGTAATTATTATTAAATTTTCAAAAGAAAATTTGTGAAAAAATCTAAAAATATAAAGTTCTGTTTTATATATTCACTTAAAGTGAAAATGACCCTGTCCAAATAACATTTAATAAAAATTTAAAAACTGTAGGTTCTTTTGTTATTGAGACTATAATATACATGCTCTTGATCTCTTGAAATATCAATTCTGTTGGGTTCTGCTGATATTATGATTACCGGAGTTTCCACATTCTTGTGTGTCATGTTCATGGTCAGCTAGTTGAGTGGGGGCACTTATTTAGAAATTTTTTAGTACATATCAGTTGTAGTGTTCACCAGGAAACACTGTGATACTCGAAGACATACTCACTGAGGGGTAAAATTATAACAATGGGGCCTATTATTTTTCTTTGGGGGATATAAGGGATTGGAGTCAGGGCTTCAGGAATGCAAGGGAAGTACTCTATCACTAGTCACATCCCACTCTTGCTCATAAATCTTTAAATGCAGAGCTCATTTGGGGTTGCACATACTGAATTCATCTCTGGTCTACACTTAACTGGGACCTGGAGATGCAATTTTTTGTGGGTGCAGGGACACCAAAGACCTGATTCTTCATGAGTCATGATTCTGGACTTCTTGTGATCAAATATGTAAAAACAGACATTTCCTAGTTTGTCTAATTGCTAGTTATTTATGGTAAGGAAGTTCAGTACAAGTGATTCAGACATGATCAGAAGGGGGGATTTATCTCTATAAAATATATATACAGATATATTTATCTGTATAAAATATATATACAGATATATACAAATATATATATGAGATATGCATATTTATTTTTCACATATTTAGAGCTCCGTTTTTAAAAATGAAGAGGTTCTATATTATAGAATCTATAAGATTAAATCCTTTTACAGATTGTTTTAGTTTCAAGTGTCCATTCCAGGTTGAGTATTTAAAATGTTTCTGATTGACAATAAGCTGACTTCTCTCAATAATTTACCATATGATATAGTCTTTTTTCATCTTTATTATACCTTTATACTGTGAGCATGTAGTATCACTGATCTAATCATTGCAATATTATTAGAAAAGAAAATCTTATTAATAGTTGTATTTTCTTTAATATTTCTGAAACTATGACATCAGATTTAGGGAAAAGCTCATGTTATAATGGCACAGATATGACAAATATTAAATGAATCAATATTTAAATATATTGTCATGGCAATATTGAAGAAAAAATTAACATGCTACTTAATAAGAGAAGTAAGGTGGAACTTGTTGGAACTTGTGGTGCCATGAATCATTCTTCAATTAGTTCTCAAAATGCTGTGGGTGGCAATTAGTTTGAACCTCTGCCTCTTCCTATCAAAATCCTACCTGTTCTTTCAATGATTTGGTAATGTTCAGTTATCTTCCAATATCTTTATAAGCAATTCTGCTGTTTGTTTTCTTCATCTTTCTCCTCATCTTTTATATCTTTAGTTGAGATTACTAATTTAATTATCTTAGCTTCTATTTCTTATATTGTTAATCTCTGGATTTCTGAGATCTTTATTTCTGATACTCCAGTTTTTCTAGATAGTGTTCCTAATGCATATTGCCAAATTTTATTTTATTTGTTTATTTATTTATTTTGGTTTTTGGGCCATACCCGGTTATGCTCAGGAGTTACTTCTGGCTCTGAGCTCAGAAATCACTCCTGGCTTGGGTGGACTATATGGGACACCAGGGGATTAAACGAGGGTCCATCCTAGGCTAGCATGGATAAGGCAGATGCCTTACCGCTAGTTCCACCACTCGTCCCATATTTTAATCTTGCTAATACAAATTCAGATCACCCCTTGGTTAAAAACTTACAGATTTATCTTTTGGAGCTAATAAAATAAAATGAAAACTCTTTAGTATTTGATTCAAAGTTATCCTCATGGTTTCAGGACTGATATTAAGGTCTTATTCCATTGGATTTCCCCTTTGTGCATGGTGTTAGATGGGGTTCTGAGTTCGTCTTTTTGCAAGTGGATAACCCAGTTGTGCCAGCACCACTTGTTGAAGATGCTTTCCCTGCTCCATTTTGCATTTCTTTCCCTTTTATCAAATATTAGATGATTGTATGTCTGGGGAGCATTCTTTGAATACTTATGTCTGTTCCACTTATCTAAGGGTCTGTCTTTATTCAAATACCATGCTGTTTTAAAAACTATTGCTTTGTTTAAATTTAAAATTGGGTAAAGTAGTGACTCCCACATTTCTTTCCCCAAGGCTCACTTTATTTGTGGGTATTTATTGTTATAAATGAATTTCAGGAGTGTTTGATCCACTTCTTTGAAGAATGTCAGGGTATCTTGAGAGAGATTGCAGTAAATCTGTACAATGATTTGGGATTATTGCCAATTTAATCATATTAATCCTGCCAATAAATGAGCTGGGTATGTGTCTCATTTATCTATGTCCTCTCTTATTTTTGAAACAGGCTTTTATAGTTTTCTTTGTATAGGTCCTTCGCCTCTTTAGTCAAGTTGACTACAATATATTTGAGTTTGTGTGACAGTAATATAAATGGGATTGTTTTTATTTCTTCTCTAACATTATTTGTGTATAAGAAGGCCATTAATTTTTGCATGCCAATTTTGGAGCCTGCCATTTTGCTATATGAATCTATTATTTGTAGAAGCTTTTTGGTAGAGTCTTTAGGGTTTTCCAGGTGTAGTATCATGTCATCTGAAAACAATGAGAACTTAACTTATTTCTTTCATATCTGAATGCCCTTGATATATTTTTCTTGCCTAATCTCTATGGCAAGTAATTCCAGTAGTATATTGAGTAGGAGTTTTGATACAGGGCAGCCTTGTCTTATACCAGATTTTAGAGAAAACACTTTTAGTTTATCTACAATGAGAATATTTGCCATTGGCTTCTGGTAGATGGCCTTGAATATATAAAGAAAAGTTCCTTTTATTCCCATCTTGATGAGAGTTTTTTTTTTATCAAGAATGGGTGTGGGACCTTATTGAATGCTTTCTCTGCATCTAATGATATGAACATATAGTTTTTATTTTTCTTGTTGTTGATATTGTGTATTATATTGCTTGATTTATGTATGTTAAACCACTCTTGCATTCCTGGAATGAAACCTACTTTGTCATGATGGTTGACATTCTTGATGAAGCATTGGAGCCAATATGCCAGAATTTTGTTGAGGATCTTTGCAACTATGTTTATCAGGGATATTGGTCTTTAATTTTCTTTTTTGGTATCAAGGTGATATTAGCTTCTAATAAATTATTTGGAAGTGTTCCTGTTGCTTAAGTTTCTTGAAAGAGTCTGAAAATAATTGACAATAAATGACATTGAGACTAAAGGCATATTCAAGGAGGTAACGGCCCTTTCCAAACAAGTGAGAGCAGAGATTAACAGAGGGGAATATATTAAGCTGAGAAGCTTCTGCACCTCACTGGATATAGTGCCCAGGATACAAGAGTCACCCACAGAATTTGAGAAACTATTCACCCAATGCCCATCAGATAAGGGGCTAATATAAAAAATATACAAGATACTGACAGAACTTAACAAGAAAAAAACAACTAACCCCATCAACAATGGAAAGAAGAAATGAACAGACAATTTCTCAAAGAAGAAATACAAATGGCCAAAACATATATGAAAAATTGCTCCCTATCACTAATCATCAAATGATTTTCAGGGAGATGGAAATGATGGTTAAGATGCTCAATGATGAGCTACCATCTCATGCTACAGAGACTTTCACATATCACAAAGAACAAGAACAATCAGTGCTGGTGGAGGTGTGGAGAGAAAGGAACTCTTATTCACTGCTGGTGGGAATACTGTCTAATCCAACCTTTATGGAAACGATATGGAGATTCCTCAAAAAACTGAAAATTGAGCTCCCGTATCACACAGCTACACCACTCCTAGGGATATACCCTCGGAACACAATTGCAATTCAAAAATCCTTTCTTCACACCTATATTCATTGTAGTGCTATTTACAATAGCCAGACTCTTGAAAAAACCAAGATGCCCTTCAACAGATGAATGACTAAAGAAATTGTGGTGAATATACACAACGGAATACTATGTAGTCATCGGGAGAAATAAAGTCATGAAACTTTCCTATACACTGATGTACATGGAATTATGCTGAGTGAAATTGGTCAGAGGGAGAGAGATAGACACAGAATAGTCTCACTCACCTATGGGTTTTAAGAAAATTAAATACATTATTGTAATAATGCTGAGACAATAGATATATGGGCTGGAAGGAAAGGCTCGCAATATGAAGTTCATCACAGAGTGGTGAGTGCAGTTAGGTGAATAACTACATTTAACAACTACCATGACAATCTTTTTTTATTTTTTATTTTTTTACGTTTTTGGGTCACACCCGGTAGTGCTCAGAGGTTACTCCTGGCTATCTGCTCAGATATCGCTCCTGGCAGGCACGGGAAACCATGTGGGACTCCGGGATTCGAACCAACCACCTTAGGTCCTAGGTTGGCTGCTTGCAAGGCATACGCCGCTGTGCTATCTCTCCGGCCCCATCATGACAATCTTTTTTTGTTGTTGTTGTTTCTTTGGGCCACACCTGGTGAGGCTCAGGGGTTACTCCTGGCTATGTGCTCAGAAGTCACTCCTGGCTTGGGAGACCATATGGGACGCCGGGGGATAGAACTGCGGTCCGTCCTAGACTAGTGCTGGCAAGGCAGACACCATACCTTTATTGCCACCACGCCGGCCCCATCATGACAATCATAATGAGTGAGAAAAGTAGAATGCCCATCTCGAATACTGGCAGTGTTGGGGCAGGATTGAGGGGTTGCGTTGGTGGTGGGAATGTTGTACTAGTGAAGGTGATGTTCTGTTTATGACTAAAACCCAACTACGATCATGGTGTTTAAATAAAGATTTTATATATAAAAACAAAGTTATCCCCAATAACATGCTCATTTCTTCAGGCTGTAATTTTTAAAATCTTATATCCAACAGCTAATGAATAGCACTTATACTGCAGATGTCCCAACCTTTTCAGATTTCTTAGATTCTCATTATTGCTATCTCATTCAATCGTCTTTAACTGTTTATAGATGTCCAAACTCAAATTGCTGCTCAAACTTTAATCCATTATCTAATTTATATATTTATATTATTTTTATCCCCATTTAAATATCATGCAGATTGCTTTGTCGGGGATTATACTAGGTTGTACATGATATACAGCATATCATCATATTCAATGAAAGCAGTCAGAAGGAAAGGTAAAGACAGAGAATATGTAAAAACTAAAGGCACACAGTAAGGAAGAAACAAAGGCAATAGACAGAGAGCTGTAGTGGTTAACAGAATTTACCTTGAGAAGGAAGTGACAGAGAGTGCATTTGGGACCTTAATGGAAGGACGTATTTAGGTGTTGAGTGTGGTGCTAAAATGATCTATTCATGAAAGCACCATAATCAAAACTATAAATAACAATTCTTCTATAAAGAACTTTAAAAAGTTTCAGTCCGTTGCTTAAGTTTATTTCTCAGTATTCAATTGAAGTTTAATACATATTATTATATATTAAATTTATATGCATACATGCATTACATTCTTACATGTTATAATCATTTTCCTTATGGCAGCATACTAAGTCAATAATAACTATTTTCATTATACAGTCTTGCATAGAACATTGTTGACTCTTAATAATTATTTACAGAATAAATATTTTACCTCTGTGAATTTTATGATGCAATCATCTAATTTCTATGGTAAGTAAATGCACTGATTACTAATATAATCATTTACATCTATGTATTCCTTCTGTTTATATTTAATACTCAAAAATATCATTTATCATGGTGAGGTTATAATCTAACATTGTTCATAATAGGATCTTGTATATTTCAAAAGACTTGAAATAAAAACAATCAAAAGATCTGGAAGCCTACAGGCACTCTTCGTAATCAGGTATCTTGGCAGTGAGAGTTGCAATATGTTGCCACCTATTAATTAAATTTGTACTCTGGTGAATTAGCCAAGAGAGAAAACATTTTTTTAAAAAAGGAACCAAGAAGGATGAGGATAATAAGTCTAGGAAGCCCCTTGGGTAATCAGAACTTTTGGTGTGGCAATACCAAGCCACAGCGTTTTCCCAGAGGCAGTAAGGAAACTAAATGGGCCAAATTTGGAAACCAAAAAACCTATAAATTTGGTCTGTAAAGCCACCAACAATCATATTATATATTCATAATATATAAATGATTTATAGTAGTAAAAGGAAGAATCAATTAGGAGCCTTAGAGAATAGAACTGTCAAATATAGATGGAAAAATTAAATACCTCATAGATTCTTTTTATTATCTTTATTTAAGCACCTTGATTACAAATATGATTGTGCGACATTCTCATCACCAATGTCCCAAATCTTCCTCCTCTAGACAGACTTTATACTTCTTCCCTCATTCATTTACATTGTTATTATAGTTCTTAATGTAGTTATTTCTCTATCTGCACTCACCACTCTTTGTGGTAAGCATTCTTTGCTTTTTGTGTCAAACTCATTGTGTTTCGTGTTCGTTGTACTCATCTCTATTGTTTCTGAGTATTATTATAATACTGTTTTTTATTGTTATTTTATCTCACAGGTGAGTGATACTATTCTATGTCTACCCTTTTTCCTATGGCTCATTTCACTCACTATACTAGTCTCCAATAGGCAAATTTCATAACAACTTCTTTTTTTCTAACAACTGAATAGTGTTCCATTGTGTAGATATGCAACTGTTTCTTTAGTCACTCACCTATATTCTTTAAAAAATTGTGAGAAGTACAGTAGCCAGGCTCTGGAAATAACCAAGATGCCCTTCAACAGACGAATGGCTAAAGAACCTGTGGTACATATACTCAATGGAATATTATACAGCCGTCAGGAGAGATGAAGTCATGAAATTTTCCTATACATGGATGTACATGGAATCTATCATGCTGAGTGAAATAAGTCAGAGGGAGAGAGA
>PVKC010004110.1:26407-36744 GCA_004027635.1 Crocidura indochinensis | reverse complement strand
TTTATTTTTTTTTTTTGGTTTTTGGGTCACACCCGGCAGTGCTCAGGGGTCACTCCTGGCTTCATGCTCAGAAATTGCTCCTGGCAGGCACGGGGGACCATATGGGGCACCGGGATTCGAACCGATTACCTTTTGCATGAAAGGCAAACCTCTTACCTCCATGCTATATCCCAGGCCCCCCAAAAAACTAATATGTTAACTTAATTACATACTACTGTATTTTCAAAATAAAATGATATATATTGAGCTAATAAATGTCATTATAAATATAGTATTAGTGAGATTTTACTGATTTTATTTTCTAGAGAGCATATATAAGACCAAAAGCTTATATAGATGGCGAGATGCCATTGCTGTACTGGTATAATATAACCATATTCTGAATAAAATCTCAAACTTATTAAAAGAACATGAGGAGATGTCATTGCTCTACTAGTATAATGTAATCAACCATATTCTGAACCTGGATGGGTATGACAGAAAAGTAAGCACTAACAACAACCATTACCCTTGAGAGTATTTTAGAAGAAAATCTGTCATCTGTAAACCCAAAGTGATAACAGCTATTAGCTTCAAGGGCTGTAGATGTGTTTTCTGTCCATTTCCAAAAGAGAAAATTCACTTACTGGAAAGATAAAGAGTAAGTGACAGGTAAAAAAGACAGTTTTCTCATTGACAAGATTAATAACAAAAGAAGTACTAAAAAAGCAATTCTAAAATGATTCCCCCAAACACTGTATATATGTATCTAAAATACATTAAGCAATGTATTATTTCCTTTGTTTCAACAAAAAGTAAGTGGATCAAAAAAGGAAATCTATAAAATTCAAAACTGATAGAATTTTTAATATTCAAAATAAAATCATTTATTTACATGGACTGGCTGCAAAAACATAGATAAGTGACTGAAAGCCTTAGGTAAAGAAATGCCATTTCAACTTGAGAAATCACAATGACATTTTGTTTTGTATTGCTTCCTATCTTATATCTATTATTTTTCATAATTACCTCAGCTATAAGTAGTTATTTTATTATTTTAGCCTTTTCTACCAATCTAATGTCATGGCTCATTTCAGCATATCTTTAAATGATTTCATTCTGTATGCCATCCTGGTGTCAACTTGTGTCAGTTCAGCACCCAGCAGCTGTGGGCATCTTGCTGTCATCCAACCTACACACATCTAGTGAGGCCGGGTTGTGTTATGACAAGAATCATTTATCAGCAGTTACTTTCCAGGCTTGCATTTCTGATGATCATGTTGTGCCACTTAAAGCTATTATAGAGACAGTTTATGATTGAAGCTGGAGAAACAGTTTTGAGAACCAGATATGTCTGTAGAGTGTCAATTACTATTTGCCTCTTCCTTGCTCAACCCTAAAATATAGATTACAAAATTGATTTTCCCAACTGCCTATTCTAAAAAATAATAATAAAGACTTAGCGATACCAAAATAAAATGTCCATAGAGCTTTTTTATGACTCAAAGGCTCCTCCTGTCCCTTCCAGTAAATAAGTACAGATTTTCTTTTTGGTGTTTAACTTTGTTTCATACAAAAATTGCAAGATTGTTCACACGTATTTTTTTTACCATTTTCTCATATGTGTTTAATTTTCTAAAATAGAGCATTATAAATGAGTAAACTGTATTTTTTAAAAGAAGTGGGGGGCCAGAGCAGTGGTGCAGCGGTGGGACATTGCTGACCTAGGATGAATAGAAGTTCGATTCCCCAGTGTCCCATATTTTCCCCAAATCCAGGAGCCATTTCTGAGTACATAGCCAGGAGTAACACTTGAGCATCACCGGGTGTGGTCCAAAAACCAAAAAAGAAAAGAAAAGAAAAAAAAAAGAAATACTATGTAGAGGAATAAGATAATTAAATGATTTCATGCAAATAAGCATGTATTTAGAGATATTAAAATAATATCTAATAGAGATATTAGAGATCTATTAGAGATCAGTTAGATATATTAGAATAATTATGATCTGAAATATAAATGTTATGATACATTTATTCTAAAATGATATTTATATTTTTATAATTAGGTACTATTATTGGATATTGAAAATGGATATTGATAATTACATTACTTTTATATAATTCCAAAGATATACATTTACATATACATTAAAAAATAAAAGCAAGTGTAACTAAAGATGGAATCTTTTTTGAATGTAGTTTCTTATTCTGAGTTTGTAAATAAAAATATGAAAATATAAACTG
Source organism: Crocidura indochinensis (assembly GCA_004027635.1). Taxonomy (NCBI): domain Eukaryota; kingdom Metazoa; phylum Chordata; class Mammalia; order Eulipotyphla; family Soricidae; genus Crocidura; species Crocidura indochinensis. The sequence continues at coordinate 34,521 of PVKC010004110.1, read as the reverse complement.
TATCAGTGACTGTCTAGTATGTAACAATATTTGCATCCCAGTCTTTGGAATCTAATACAGGATGAAAAATTTCATACTAAAATAGACTTAGATTAGGTCCATAGTCAAAATAGTAATAAACATATAAAATAATAAATCAGACATCAGTGACATGCACAGGTCATAATTTGTATTATAGATATGTGTGCCTATAATAGGCATCACAAAATGTATCTCCCTTACCTTAATTTCAAAAACATTTATCTTATGCTACCTTATTCCACTGAGAGTTGATACAATCAATGTATATATATACATACATATATACATATTTATATATTGTATATGTATATATGTATATACTTATTATATATGTGTATATATACATATATATATTTGATTTTGGACCACACCTGCTGATGCTCAGGGGTTACTCCTGGTTATGCACTTAGAAATTGCTCCTGGGTGGGGAGACCATATGAGATGTCACATGCAAGGCAAATGTCCTACAGCTGTGCCACTGCTCTGACCCCATGGTGTATATTTTTAAACTTGTCTTTTTCCCTCATTACTTTCATAAATAAATTAAATTCAATTTTAGAAACTGGACATCAGTCTAATTGGACTAGGGAAAGTAAAATATGTAATAATCGGTGGGCTAAAGAGTTTGAGGTCAAATAATGTGTTTGATTGGAGATCATAGAAAGATATTTTAGAAGTTATTGAATGATTATTTTTTCTTTATAGAAATTAGTGAGAACTAACATAATTTTATTTAGATAGAAAATTATTCAGATAGCAATGTAGAGAACAAAATCATTGAATGCTTATGTGCATTGCGAGAACACCAGTTAAGATAATATGATAAGAACCCAGCATTCTGCATCAGGCTAGTTCCATATTCAATCTTTTCTCAAAAGAGATCTAAAGCAAGTGACTAAAAATTATGGGCACACTGGCCATATATCTGAAAGATGGTAATCTGGTGAAGAGAGGGTGGTCAAAGTGTCCACACTGAGGAAGCCATGCCTGTTAACACCCATCACCCATAATTTCTCCTGCGCAAAGGTCCTGTTTTACTACTACTCTATGATTCTTCAGAAACATCAATTTGACAAAACCTTCAGATATGCCTATATTTGACCTGATATAAAAGGACATTTTTTTTTGGAGTCAGTGCTTAAACTCCACCTTCTGGTACTTCCATAGGATAGGGATCTGATAATAAGTAATTACCTATTACTTTATGTCCCCAGTGTTCTCTTGTGATCATAAACAAATATATCCATCTTAAAACATACCAGGGCAGAGGGGACCAGAGAGATAGCACAGTGGTAGGAAGTTTGCTTTGCACACGGCTGACACAGGACCTATGGCGGTTCAATGCCCAGCATCCTATATGGTCCCCTGAGCCTATCAGGGGCAATTTCTGAGCACACAGCCAGGAGGAACCCCTGAGTGTCACTGGGTATGACGGAAAAATCATACATATATACATACATACACATATATGTATATATCAGGGCAGGAGAGATTGTACAGTGGATAAGCTTTTGCTTTATATGCAGTTAACCATGATTTGGTCCTGAAAATTACATATAGTCTTCTGAGTTCTACCAGAGTGATCCTGAGTGCAGAACTTTAACTTGTATACTTCATGTATCCAGAATATGTGTTTACATACTCTGGGAGTGAAGACTTCTCAGCAATTATGTTCTTGACTATATCTTCTTCATTAGGTTGTTCTTCCTGGAAACTTGGACCCTGGTTATCCTTATATTGTTTCTATTGAGTTTATTCCAAAGTTTGAAGTCATCTGTTTCTTTATTCTGAGAATTTTTTGTTTGTTTGTTTCGGGGCCACACCCGGTGACGCTCAGGGGTTACTCCTGACTGTGCTCAGAAATCGCACCTGTCAGGAGGAACATATGGAATGCTGGGGATCGAACTGTGGTACATCCTAGGCTAGCACAGACAAGGCAAATGCCTAACCTCTTGCGACACAGTTCCAGCCCCAATTCTGAGGATTTTTTAAATCTTCTGCTCATCTAATTTTATACTCTTTTCTATCTTGTGCTGTTGACTGAGGATGTTATGCATCATCAATGTTACAGATACTCTCTTCTATAAGAGTAATTAGTAATCATAATAGTAATTAGCTATTACACTGCTAATGAGATCTTTTACTTGAGATTTTCATTTCCTCGACCATGTTTTTCAGTTCTGTCCTTTGAATTTTCCTCATTTCTTCTCATATACTCAGAAATAGTTTTTAGCTGTCTATTCATGACTTCTTTGAGTTCTTTAAATGTTCTAAACATTTTTCACTCTGAAGTCCTAATCAGAGAGGCTATATAGGGGAATGATACTAATTTGGTCTTCAGAACTATGATCTTCATGCACTGAGCATGGTTCCAATCTGTGTTGCTTTCCCATTGTGACTTTTTTTAGTGGAATGATGATTTCTATATGTTATGAGTGGTTCATTGACTGAATATATGCACTGTCCTAGAGTAATGCAGAACAGCCATGTTTTTCTCATGGAGCACTGACCTGGGTTGAAATGGCTCTTTTGTGTTAAATTAAACTCAACTTCTGCTCTGTCTCTGTGCCTCAGCCTTTTTGACACTCATAAACACCTTAAAGAAAGTAATAGGGGAAAATTATTTCATTCTCAACTTGTGTTATGGACCTATTTTATCAAAAGTTTAATTCATGGGGCCAGATGGAATGCTTGTGTTGTATATAATCTCATCCGATGATATTTTGCAGTGCCCCATTTGCTCCCAAGCCTGCCTGGAGTGTTGGTGTGGCCAACAAAGTTTTACATTATATTTTAACCAGTATAAAAATAAATACTTGCAATTACTAAAAGCTATCAAGCATTTAATTTTTCTAATCATCAAACATAGGCATTCTGGGTTTAACTTTTATTTTTCCCAGTCTTTTTCCAGTGTGTATTTGGAGAGTGAGGAGAATTTGAAGCAGGAAGGGGTTATTTCAGGGGTCAGGATCTCACTATAATACTCAGAGTAAAGGAATCAGATATATGCTAGGATACCAAAGGGGTCAACTACATACTTGAAAGCAAAGTGCAAGATAAATTAATAATGTGTTTATAGATCTGTGGGTACATTGTAGGAATTCTTCAATATGGTTACGACATGTTCTGCTATTGTGAAGCATAATGCTACATTTTTAGAAATAACAAGCGTTTTTATATCTTTAGTGAAATACCTATTGAAATACTAAACAAATACTACTAGAAAAAGTCTCAAAAATTTAGTTTGGAGAAGTGAAAAAGTTATGGCCAAATCAATGCAGATTAATTTAAAAAGAAATCATATGCTCAGTATTTTATTTTCTTGTTTGTTTCATTAGTGGCAGAACTCAGCAGACCATGCAAAAGTTTAACTCAAACTTCCTGCATTCAAAGAAAGTGCTCAGTCCTTTCAGCTATTTTCTAGTTCTCAACCAATTTTTATTAGATTTTTTGTTGATATTCACATACATGAGTTCATTAGATATTTTGTGAATCAATTCATTGTCATTATTTTTTCATTATTATTGTTTTTCTATTTAATTTTATAATTATATATCACCATCCACTGCATATTTATCGTGTGCAAATATATTCTCCCTATTATCAAATAGCATTGGCTTGTGATCATATCATTTGTTGTGGTAGTTTACTTTACTTCAATGTACTGCGATCTGTGTATATTTTTTGTTTTGCTTTATTATTGGAGTTAATACTCCAAATAATAGTTCTAAGTCCTATTCTAAGTTTTCTAAGGATTCAAATTCTAAGTTTTCTTCCTTATATTTTATGAATTTGGGCTTTATATCCTTTGGGTTGCCTTTTGTATAGAATGTTAAGTATATATCTCCTTGTTACTGTTCTCCCTCAGGTAATAACCCAATTTTTATTTATTTATATTTGTAAACCACACCCACCAGTGTTAAGTGCTTTCTATTTTCTCTGCTTTCAGCAACCACTCCTAGTGGAGTTTGGGCTAATATAGATCATGCCAGGGACTAAACTCAGTTCAAACATATACAAGGCAAGTACCTTATCTTCTGTTCTGTGACACAAGTGCCTTCCAGCTATTAACAGCAAAATTTGTTTGGGAGAATTTCCTTTTGCTATTTTATGTTGTTGTGAATACTCTGTTCACATATTTACTGATATATTTACTGGTCACTCTCTTTCATTATACTGTTCAGTATAGTTACTTTTTTTCCCAAGTAATCATAGCTTTGATTATTAGAGCTTTATATTACAAACTAGGGAAAAATTTGCCACCCATTTTCTTTTTCTTAAGATTTCTTTGACTATACTTGGACATTTGTGGTTCCATAAAAATTTCACTGAAATACTATTTCTGAAAGAATACTTTTTGATTTTTAATAGGAATTGCATTAAACCTAAAAAATGCTTTTAGTATATTGGTCAATTTAATAGTATTAATTATTACAATTCAATTCTGTTTAATAACTATTTAAAATGTTTTATATATTAAATTACATATTTCTGTTATATATATTAGATCTAAAGACAAAATTAAGTTTAATTTTGTGGAGTCACACCCTGCAGTGTCCAGGTTTACTCCTGGCTCTATGCTCAGAAATTGCTCTTGGCAGGCTCGGGGGACCATATGGAATGCTGGGATTCGAACTACCGTCCTTCTGCATGCAAGGCAAACGTCCTACCTATCTCTCTGTTCCTTTATATATTCTTTTTTTTTGGGGGGGTGGGGAGAGTGGGTGGTGGGTTTCCTATGAAGACAACACCTAGGTGTTCTCCGGACTTAATGTGATTCCACAGGGATGGCTCAGGCAGGGTTTAGAAGTCTATAGCATAATGCATTAGGAAATTAACCCAGGTTAACTGCATGCAAGGTAAGAATTTTAACACTATACTGTTTTTCTAGTGCTAGCTACCTTTTTCTCTTTTAAGAAAAACTTTAAAATTATTTGAAGATCTTTTTTTTAATAATCTTAGGTGTACATAGAAGGGATGAGTAAATATATTAGTAGATTTCTTACATAACATATATAAGTAATGTAAGAAGGAAATGCCTAGTTGTAAATAATCTCATTGCGCCTCTTATTTTGTGACCAGATCTGCATCTGTCTCAGTTTAGAATGTGTTCTAACCTCGTTAATAGGTATGATTCTATGGTAGCTTATACTGGAGGTAAAATCACCTAAGTTTTCAAAAAATTAATATAATTACAGTCCTATTAACCTCTGCTGAATCTGAGATATAGCATAGTCTTTTTTTTTTTTTTTTAACTGAAGAAAGGTTCAGCTCTGCAGATCCAGCTCCACATTCCAGCACAGGTAGTAAGTGTCTGGAATCACAGTGCATCACCCAAAATCTATGCAATGTTCCTATGGTCACATTTCCTCTTCCTGGAATCCTCATAGATCCTCTAGAGAGCTAGCTTTCTGGTGCCCTGGAGATTTCCATAAATTTTAAAGCCCAGTTACACTACAAACTTTGATCACAATCTGTTCAAGATTCTCTTCTGCTAAGGAGCCTCTCGGGGCAGGCATTGTAGCCTGCTGTCCTGGCACCTGTGATGATATAACTCTGAGTGCATAAGCAGAGAGGGCTCTGCATTCCATGCAGAGTCTGCTAGAAGGGCCAAAGTTTAAATCTCATCTCCTTAGGCAACTGTGTGAATCCTTACTTCCTAACAGGATACACAAAAGGGTCGCAGCAATAATAAAGTCCAAAATGTCCTAAATCCTCTGTAGTTTGGTATGTTCTTGTTCTCCTCTTTCTTCTATGTAAGAGGCTGTCATGGTTCTGTAGTTTTCGACATTTTTAAGGACTCAAAAGGGCTTCCACTCTGTACCTTATCATTCCAGAAACACCACAGCTTTTAATTATCTACTTTTTACAACGTACATTGATCTAGTGTCCTCCAGTTATATACTGACATTTATTTTTGTTTTTATTTCTCTAGACAATTCTCGTTGAGTATAGGGATATATACCCCTCATGTGTTTTATCTATCTATATTTTATAATATGTCCTATATTATGCAGATATATTCATAGATATAGATAAAAATGCCTACTTATGCATGTAAAATTTTTTAAGAGACAGAATTTCTGTATATATATTTGCTAAATAATTGATAAAATCTCAAATTTTGAAATGGAAACTCAAAACTTTTAGTTTTACTTAAAAAACTACAATTAGTTGATAAAATGCTAAAATATTTTAATTGAAGGTGAATTTTAGAAGTCAATCTGAAGATAATAGTACTCTACATTGTATATTTTAAATATATTTTATATATACGTTTATATTTTAAATATTATAATATAACGTAATAACAAATAGTATGAATTGACATAATTTAAATATTTTATTTTTAAAATATCTAAGTATATAATATATAACTATATGTAGAATGCAGTAATTGTTGCTTCTACATTTGAACAATTGTGAATTGTGTAGCCTCTGGAAAACTCAATTCTCATATGTTGTGTAGCCTTTGAAAAACTCAATTCTGCACTCCAGAGAGAATGAAAGTGAAAAGGCAAATAACATTTTAGGATTATTTTGAAAAGAGCTTTGACCTTGAAGTTGCATGAAAAAAATCTGAGAGAACTCTGGAGGTTCCAAATCATATTTTAAGAACTATTACCCCAGGAAACTAGTTTAATGAAACATCCAACATTTGTTGTTCCCAATTCATTTCTTCTTTTAGGCGCTTGTTTTCCAGGACAGACAGAGATGAACATTCCAGCCTTAAGAGAAATAAAACTTAGTTCACAGTATCTAATATGAGCAAATAAAAAATAATCTAAACACTATTTGTTCTAAGCACTAAATAACGCCATAAAGAGATTTATCTCAGTTAAAGACATTTATGCTTCCAATAATGTCAGTTTCTTAATTTGTAGGGTAATTGAAGAAAGTTAACCATATATTTACAGGTGAAAGGGAAGATGTGGTGTTTCAATTACCTTTTTCATGTCCTTGTTCAAACTGAGGTTGAAAGCCTCTAGAAGGACTCTGCCATGTTCAGCTTATTTGATTCAATTTATTTGATTTAATTTATTTTTTTTCTTATTTTTTACTCCATTATATTGCTTTTCTTTCTTTCAAACAAAACCACATAACTCAAATTATCAAGCACCACCTCTCAAATAGAGGGTGAAACAAGGGAGGGTACCAGCACCAGATATATGATCACTAATAGTAAACTAGACAAAGAGGGGACCACCTACTCTAGCAGCTCTTGGGGTGATTGGGGTGGTTTGGGATTCAGAATGGGAACGAGAGGGAGGGCAAATTTGGTGATGGGAATTCCCCTGATTTCATGTTAATATGTACCTAAAATAGTACTGTGAAAGAAATGTAAGCCAATATGATCAAAATAAAAATTAAAAAAAATTATTCGTTATATAGAATCATCTAAAATTGTTTTAGCAGGCAGTTTTTTTTTCTAAATATTCATTTAAATTTAAGCTTGTCATGTAACAGTTTACTTACCCCCAAAGTACCATCTGTATCTGTATTTCAACACAATTTTTCTATTAGTCCTTCTATGGGTGTCTAATCTGACTCTGATATTCTGCTAAAATATATTATAGAATTGACAGGAGCATAGGTTTAATCCCTGGCATAACATGCCCCCCCCTTAGCATGTCAGGAGTGATCCCTAAGTAGAGCCAGAAGTTCTGATAGATGTGGCCAACATGCATAAATGTAAGGAGCTTCTCAGTTCTCAGACCTACTGAACAATTTAGTTTAAAATTGTGATCTGTATAACTTTAATTGTAAAACTAAAAGTAAACTTCAGAAATAAAGAAATTTCAAAAGAATATAATGCATATATTACCTTGTTTGTTAAGACAAAGATAGAACAATGATAATCAACTTTCCAAGAATGAAATTGTTAGATGAAGATGCAATTCATTAGCCCTTAGCAAAATACATGATGTAGCCTTGCACTGATTGAAAAATTAAAATGTATAATTTCATCAAAAATATGAAGATTTTTCCCTTTCAAAGATAAGATTATTCAGTGCTTAGGATCTTGAAAAAGCATTCAACTTTCAATCAAACAGAAAAGGTTTTATTTTTAAATTAAGAATAATAAAAAAAAA
>PVKC010004110.1:0-26307 GCA_004027635.1 Crocidura indochinensis | reverse complement strand
TATAGAATTAAATACAGATAAAATTTTTTCTTATGGTATGTCAAAATTATATATTGTTGTACATATATACACATACACAAATATATAACTTGTTATACAGATATAAATGTTCAAATTGATAGATCATGATCTTATGTCTAAAATAAAAAAAACACACAGATAGTAATTTTTTGTAATTCATTATTTATTTTTATAATTTATTTTATATATCAATTTTGAAATTTGGTATTAGGAATGCATTTATTTGTGTCAATAAGTGTGGGATCAGGGCCGGGCGGTGGCGCTGAAGGTAAGGTGTCTGCCTTGCCTGCACTAACTTAGGACGGACCTCGGTTCGATCCCCCGGTTCCCCATATGGTCCCCCGTGCCTGCCAGGAGCGACTTCTGAGCGAATAGCCAGAAGTAACCCCTGAGCGTCACGGGTGTGGCCCAAAAACCAAAAAAAAAAAAAAAAAGTGTGGGATCAATATATCCCAATCAGAATTTTATTATCAAATTCATCAAGCTCTTTCATAACAAATTTATTTTATCAAGGACTTTTTGAATGCTCCTACTTTTTCTTTTTCTGAATTTTATGGGTCAACTGAAAATCAGTTTATAATATCTTTTCTATGTAACCTATACTTATTGATCTTCTTGATTTATATTAAATTCTCTAAACCACAATAAAGTATTATATATTCACAACATTTATTCATTTAGTTTGATTGTTCTATGATATCTTTATGCTATATCACTTTCACAGTACAGGTAATTTTAATTTCATTTGTTAAATACTAGTGCTTGTCACATGTCTGGCAGTTCTTATAAAATTGATAAATTAAGATATTTAACAAAAGAAGTACTCCCAAATTATGATTTACATTTCCTGATAGCATTTTAACATTGACGCTACCATAAATTAGTAACTGGCTTTTCCACAACTGAAATTTAAGTTTGTTGAGAGTTTAAATATATGAACATATTTGTACACATCTCTCTATACAAATATAAATACATATATATGATTGCTCCACTATTATATGTGAATACATAAAATTTTGCAACTAATTTCAAAAAGAAAAGAAAAATCGCAGAAAAAAGTTGAACAATGGATTCCTATTTAAATAATAGCTTAGCTATGTTCATGTTGGCAACAAGAATTTTGTACTGTCTTGCAGGCCACACCAAAAATTATTTTTATTCTCATCTTACTGTATTTTGTGTTACCCTATAAAAGTCAAGTGTTTCCTAGGAGTCTAAGATGTTAGTTATGTGTGTTGTAGAAGCTGGTTATATAAAGTAAATAATGACAACAGGTAGTAAATACAAGACTACAAGAACTACAAAAAGTAGAATGATTATCAGAAAGGAAGAAGATAGATGTCTACAGAAAAATAAGACTGCTCTTAGGACCCCCTCTTTGGCATGTTGATTCACAAATAGCCTACTTCCACTTACTGAATTCAGTCAATACTAAACTCACACTGATATAAATTTTCATATCCAACAAAATAAGTCATAAAAAACAGCAATACTTTACCCAGTAGAAGAAAATAGAAAGTTATAGTATAGTTGTATCTAAGACAGTCTGTTGGCAATAGGTTATATGTAGGAATTATCTTGTTTCCATGGTGATATCATGCTATTACCTTGTATCCTAATCCTGTTACAATTAAATTCATTGTCTTTTTTTTTCCTTTTGGATTACAGTCAGTCTTGATCAGGATTTACTTCTGACTCTGCACTCAGAAATTACTCCTAGCAGTGCTCAGGGGACCAAGTTGAACAAAATTGACAGAAATTTAACCTAATTTATCTGTGTATGAGGTAAGCATCTCACATTCTGTACTTTCTCTCTGGTTCCTCAATTACAAATAAAATGAAGATAGGTTTTGCCTTTATTATAGTTTGAGCTGAAACATAATTTAAATGATCATATATTAAAACAAATAGAAAAATAAAAATGCTTTGTAATCATTCGGTATGTTGTACTATTATCTATAATCTTAATTTTCCAGTCTCTCACAGCTGAACTTGCAGAAAAACTTAACCACACTTTGATCATTAATTAATCTATTAAACCATATCCTTCAGGAATACACCCCAAACTCAAAGAACCATAGCCAAACATTTTCTGTTATGTAAGGCAAATGTCATTTGATTTTAGTCATCAAATAGATACATGTCCTGGCATGGTCCTAATTTATTTTTTATTTAAGTGTTTTCTAAGTCAAACAATGCTGCTTACAGTATGAGTATAATATCTTAAGGCATGTAATAAGTGTGAAGTGATCTTTGAAAAAATAGTTTGAGTATACAATTAGGGTAACTTTCTCTACTGGTAAAGATGTAAGACATATCATTTGATTTTAGTCATCCTAATAGATACATGTCGTGTCCATAGTCTTTATTTTTTATTTAAGTGTTTTCTAAGTCACAAGCAATGCTGCATAATTTAATATGAGTATAATATCTTAAGGCATGTAATAAGTGTGAAGTGATCTTTGAAAAAAATAGCTTGAGTATCCAATTAGAGTAACTTTCTCTACTGGTAAAGATAATTATCTCTTCTATTTCTCATATTAATCTATAATTTCATTTTCTGATTTCTCATTTATTTCTATTTTAAAACTTGCTCCCATACTAATTTTAATAGTTTAATTAGGTTATCAAACAATTAGCTTCATATGTACTGTCTCGTGATTTCCAATCAATGAATCACATTTCTGAGAATAGAGTTTCACTACTATCAATGCATATCAAAATAATTCGGCTATCAAACAAAGAAATAGAGGTAAAATATATGGGTAGATACTTTTTGCCCTAATTAATTTGGATATACATGAAAATGAATTCAACAAAATACTAAATGGTAAAATTATGTAACATGCAATGAGATTAGGTAATACTTAAAACTACATTTTCGGGGCCCGGGAGATAGCATGGAGGAAAGGCGTTTACCTTTCATGCAAAAGGTCATCGGTTCGAATCCCGGTGCTCCATATGGTCCCCCGTGCCTGCCAGGAGCAATTTCTGAGCTTGGAGCCAGGAGTAACCCCTGAGCACTGCCGGGTGTGACCCCAAAACAAAACAAAACAAACAAAACAAAACAAAACAAAACAAAACAAAAAAAAAACTACATTTATTTTCAATAGCATGGCATAGTAAATTTTATTTTGTGCATATATAGCTGTGAATTAACACCAACTAATTCTCTGATGTCAACTCATAAATTAGTGTGTGTTATATTGTTTCAACAAACAGCTGAATATATATTTTTATGATATATATTATAATTATAAATTTCTTTCACAAGCAAACTAAGAGCTCAGCAGCAATGACACTATTTTAAATTCACAAGATGAGTTATTCATTTTTAATCTAAGCATAGACTACATACTTAATACATTGTCAGTTTATGTCTTCAATCAAAAATATAATTATTATTGGGACCTGAGCAGTGGTGCAAGCGGTAGGAAGCTTACCTTGCATGCACTAACCTTGGACAGACTGCGATTCAATTCCTGGCGTCCCATATGGTCCTCCAAGCCAGGAGTGATTTCTGAGCGCATAGGCAGGAATAACCCCCAAGTGTCACCAAGGGTGGCTCAAAAACCAAAAACCAAATAAATATACATATACATATATACATATATATGATTATTTATAATTATTGGAATCCCTTGGAATATGAATACTTGATATTGACCAAACTCAGTGTTTACTATTGAAAAGTCTCATGTTTCATGCCATAGACAATTTACTTACATAGGAAGTAATATTCATATTAGTGGTTCTAAATTTTAGAGATTTTTTTCAATAAAAGATATGCCTAAATTCCATATTTATGAATTATTAAATCTAGTTTTGTGTAATCCTTATTTAGTCAGAATATCTTTATTAAAAATCAAGTAAGATATTAAGACAGTTTCCTTATGTTCCTAGATAAATTTAAAAATTATATTCTCTGCCTAGTGGATTGCCTTAGGCATGGTTGAGGAGGATTTTGTTTCTGTATGATATTTAAATGGGAGTAATGATTGGATATTAACATCATGGTATCTACCTTAGAAAGACATAGCTATCCAATTTGGACTTTGCCTTTTTTCTCTGTGTGTTATTTTTTGGTTTTATGCCTCATCTCATTAAGACATAGTCATGAAGAATATTTACTGATAGAAAAGTTATATGAACCAACAAAAATGGTAGTTTGTCATTTTTAATAATATAGTACTATAGTATAACTACAGTAACTTATCCTTTAGTTTGCAAATAATAATTTATGCCTTGTTTTTTTGGAATTTCAGATCTCTCATAAATAAAAATTGCATATTTTGGTGGCGCTTGTCTCCGATTTTTACATGAAATATTTATTTAAGTATAAATATTATTATTATATATAATAAATATAAATATATATACTAGGTTTTTTAATTTTTATTTGTTTTAGTTTGGTTTTTATTTGGATGCATGTCCAGATGTGCTGGGACATAACATGGTACAAGGATTAGTAGCTGACTTGGCCACATGCCAGACATAGTTCCTACCTGTTGTATTATCTCCCCCAAGTCATGTTCATTTTGTTATTATTGTCTATACTTTATCAATTTAGTCTTAATCTATTTGAAGCAAAAAAATGACAGTTGGGATACTTTTGAAGGAAAATGACAGCCATAAATTGTATCTTCTTAGTGTAAGCTATTGAACACAGATATATGTAAATATACAATTCATCGCATTGAATAAAGTTACATTTTTATATTAATAACTGCAATACATAAATATCAAACTTCTCCTACATTTCTTCAGTATAGGATGTCACTTAGAATAGAACCTGCAAACTCATTTGTAATTTCATTTATGCATAATATAATGCTGTATTATCTTACAATATCCTTAAGGTTTTTATGGAAGAATATTAGCCTAGAACTTTGATTCAAATTACTGATGGTAGTTTTGCTCTTTGCCATTTCCCCAGAGGTACTTATTTGCCACTGATGCACTGTTTGGCAAAGAACTGAGAATTAAAATGACTTTCAGATAATTCTTTCTATAATGGTAACTTTTACTTTATAGGTTAAAAAGGCATTGTGCAAAATGTTCCAATTGCTGAGTATAGAAATTCTAATCTTATAGTCATAAACGAGGGAAATAACTGCATGATGAGTTCTGGGACTCAGTGGACCTACTATGAAGTTAATTCTGATAAAAATACATTAATCACCGACTTTCCTAAATCCCCCTCTGAATTCTGTACTGTGATGTTTCTAGTTCCTTAGAGATAAAATTTCAAATAAACAGGGACCTAGTAGTTTTTATTTTAATGAGAGATTTTTCTTTACATAGTATATGATAAAAAATGCTAGTATTAAGGTCTCTAGGAGTATGTAGTGGGGAATTATTACAGGTTGTTCATCCTATATTCTATATATTATCCCTCTAAATACTGATTAGTTTGGGAATAAGATTAGGTTAACAATGATTATTAAAATGTACATCTTATCACATAATCTTATATGACATTGAAAATGCCATATTTTTAAATTTTAGTTTTTAAAATAATTTAAAATGTTATTTTTTAAGCCAAGTAATTATTTTGTATGTGGCTTATATGTATTATTTTTCAGTTTGGATGCTTTAATCTTACAGATAATCAAGTGGGGGACTAGAAGAAATGTAGAACTTTAGACTCCATCCAGATTTACTCACACTGAATTTTCATTTATTTTAACATTGTACTCATGATTCATTTGCCTACTAAATACATAAGTCCTAGAATCAATCATAAGTAATTATATGCTATATTTATATATATATATGATAATAAATTCACTTGTATCTGATATGAAGTTTTTTAAACTATTTTGCAGTTATTAATGTCAGGTAGATCATTTCATTTGCACCTACACCATCTAGCATTCTAAAATGAATAAAAGTACATGGATTTCAACATTGTTATAGTTTCTATAAGATACTACCAAATAAATTCTTCATAAGCCCATTGAGGTAAAATAAATGGAAAACATAACTACAATGTATCTTTTCTCAACTTTGTTTTTTTGCTTTTAGATTTTCTGGTATTATGATTATCAAGGACTAGAATATGGATCTGATTTATATATGTTTATTTTAAATTAAGTTGACTATCATTAAAATGATATATATTATTTGTATAGAACAAAATTATTCGCTTTTTCTTTGTCCAGAAATCTGAAGTACTTTCCGCAATTGCAAATATTTTATTGAAATAAATTAGCCCATTTTTGCAGTTCTATTTGAGAATAAGCCATCTGTTGTTTGTATTAGTTTCATGTTATACAACCCAGAACACAAGTGTTAAGGATTTTTGTAACTTTATACTGTAAAGGTGAAAATATTTTTTGGCACATTAAGAAATTCTTTCCAAGAAAGGAAATGCTTTTAGTTCTACTTTATTGTTGTTGTTTTTGGACCACACTCAGTGAGGCTCAAGGATTACTCCTGACTATGAGCTCAGAAATCGCTCCTGGCATGGGGGACCAAATGGGATGCCAGGGACCAAACTGTAGTCTGTTCTATGTCAACTGTGTGCCTCTAGTTCTACAAATTTTGGAGACATATTTATTTCACTTGTTAGCCACACATTCCTTTTTTTAAATGTTTTTATCATAATATAAAGGCCTTTGTAAATGCATATTTTAATTAAAATATAAATTATAACAGGTTAAAATTATCATACAGATTAAATCTGTTCTAAATTTTAATGACCAGCTACATAGAATCTTGGTATATTCTCAATACTGAGAAACTTGCATTTTATTTTGTATTTATTGAATTTTGAAAATCTAAATAATTTATTAATACTTTAATATTATCTCTTTTGTTTTAGCTAGTCATATCTATAACCAGAACTTATATTTTCCATTTACCATAAATTTGCTTATGATGGCAACTTTTCATTTAATAGTACTGACTTGGTAAAAACTTAATAGTGCATAACTGACAGCTATTTCTTATTTATCAACAGTTTGATTGTGCTAATAGTCTATTAATTAAAATATTTCATCCACTGACACTATGACACTATGGCACTGACTATGAGCTACATATATACTACTGTAAGCACATAAAATTTATTAGAGTATAACCAGATCCCTTTGGTTAGAGGGACACAAAAAGCTTACAAGGAATTATAAATATAATTAAGTACATAAAATAAACCACATATAAGTAATAGATACACTGTTACCAAATAAAAAAGTACTCAGAATGGATTCACTCCTGTCAAAGCAGTGTCTCCAAACAAAAATTAATATCTAATTTAAGTAAATTTTCAGTCCCTCGATCTAATTCTGAACACTCTAGGACAATACCAAGCATATATTTTATGTGATAGCATCTATTGCTTTCCCCAAGCAAGGGTAGGTTTCCTTTGTCTAAAATAAAAATCAAAACAGAATCCCTGAAGAAAGCAGAGATGAGGTGCCTGGGACACGCCAGAACAGGGTGAGTTAGGGTGAGTCCAGGACGCCATCATCTTTACTGTGGGGTCCCGAGAGGCAGGGGTTTGAGACCAACCCCCACACAGAATCACTGAAGAAAGCAGAGACTTCGGTGCCCAGGACAACCAGAATAGGGTGATACCAGTTACTCCCGACTAGTTTTTATGTTACTAGCATCACATTGATAGAAAAAGCAGATAGAGAAGTAACAAAAAATAAAACTGTAGACCTATATCCTTGATGAACAAAGATGTAAAAATCATTAACAAAATCCTATCGAATTTTATTCAAAGTTTTCTCAAGAATTCTCAAGTAGAATAACTGTATCCCAGAGATACAAGGATGGTTTAACATAAGCAAGTCAATCAAGATAATACATCATATGACAAATGGAAAAATAAAAACCATATGATCATATAAATATATGCAAAAAACATTTGAGAAGTCCAACACCTGTTCATGATAGAAAAATCTCAACAAAATGAGAATGGAAGGAATTGTTATTAATATATAAGACCATTTACCTCAGACCATAACAAATACTATACTCAATGGGGAAAAACTGAAAGCTGTTCCTCTAAAATCTGGCACAAGACAAGGCTGTCCCTTTAACTACTCCTATTCAACATAATACTGAAAGTACTTGTCATAGCAAATAGGCAAGAAAATATATCAAGAGCATCCAGGGAGTAAAGGAAGAAGTCAAGCTCTCACTGTTAACAGATGGCATAATACAATATATAGGCAATACTAAAGACTCTAAAAAAACTGCTAGAAACAAAATATTTGTATATAAAAGTAGCAACCTACAAAATTAACAAACAAAATAAATTGCTTTTGTATATTCAAATAATGATAGAAATGAAATATACATTAAAGGGGCTGGAGAGATAGTATGGAGATAATGTGTTTGCCTTGCATGCAGAAGGACGGTGGTTCGAATCCTCGCATCTCATATGGTCCCCTGAGCCTGCCAGGAGTGATTTCTGAGTATAGAGCCAGAAGTAACCCCTGATTGCTGCCAGGTGTGACCCCCCAAAAAACAAAAAAAGTAAATATACATTTAAAAAAATCACGTTAACAATAGTACCAATGAGACTCAAATAATTTGGTTCAACTTAACTAAAGAGGTGACGCACTTATACAAAGAAAATTACAAAACACTCCTTCAAAAAAATAAAAGAAAACTTAAGAAAATGGAGACATATTCCTACTCTTGGATTTGAAGGTTAAACATGAATAAAATGGCAACACTTTCTTTAAAATTGTACAGGTTTAATGCAATCCCTCTAAGCATACCCATAATATTCTTCAAAGAAGTAAATCAAATACTCCTGAAATTTATTTTGAAGAATAAATGCCCACAAATTGCCATGGCAATCATTAGGAGAAAAAATATGGAAGAATCACTTTTCCCAACTTTAAATTGTATTACAAAGCAATGGTCATCAAACCAGCATGACATTGTAATAAAGAGAGACCATCAGCTCAATAAAATATACTTGAGTTTTCAGAAAATGAATGCCAGGCACACAATCAATCTTTGATAAAGGAGGGTGAAATGCAAAAGGAGTAAAGAAAGCCTCTTTGACAAGTGGTGTTGGGACAACTGGTTAACCATAATCATAAAAAGCTAATTCAGCCTTCTATCTAGCACCATGCACAAAGGTCAAATCAAAATGGATTAAAGACCTTGATATCATACATGAAACTAAAAGGTCTATAGAAGAAAACAAGGGCAAAATATTCTGTGACATATGAGAAAACACCACTCTCCAAACAAGTGGAAGCAGAGATAAATAAATGGGGCTAAAATAATTTGAGAAGTTTCTGCACCTCAAAGGAAACAGTGACTAAACTAAAATGGCTATTCACAGAATGGAAGAAAGTATCCACCCAAAACCCGTCTGAAAAGGGGCTATAAATAGTTAATATAAATAGTTACGAATATAACTTAACAATAAAAAATCAAGGAACATCAAAAATGGGAAGAATAAAGGTAAGACACATTTCAGAAATAAGAAATGCAGATGGCCAAAAGGTACATGACAAAATGTTCCACAGCTCTAATCATCAGGGAGATGCAAATTGCATTAAAATAAGTATTAACTCAAGTCACAGAGAATACCATTCATCAAAAATAACAAGAATAATCATGCTAGCAGGGATGAAGGGTGAAATGAAATCTCATTCTCTGCTAGTGGAAATGCTGTGTAGTCAAACCTTTCTGGAAAACAATATAGATATTCCTCAAAAAGATGGAAGCTGAGCTCCCATATTAAACAATAATACCATTCTAGGAATATACCATAGGAAAGCACAAAAAATACCTTCTGCACCCCTATGTTTATTGCAGCACAATTTACAATAGCCAGAATCTGGAGACAATCCAGATGCCCAATAACAGATTTAGGGCTAAAGAAACAGTGGTAGATTTACACAATTCAATACTATGCAATAATTAGGAAAAATAAAATCATAAAATTTGCCTCTAAAAGGATAGACAGGGAGATTATTATGCTGAGTGAAAAGAGCCAGAAAAAGAGGGATAGGCATACCAGTCTCACTCTTCTGCTGGATATATAAAATATAAAAGACATTATGGCAATAATATCCAGAAATAATAGAGCTACATGCCAGGAGAACCGGCTCATGACATGTATCTAACCAAAACTAGCTGTGAGTGCAGATAGAGCACTAACTATAATGACAACTATCATGAATATGATAGTGAGAGACAAAGGCAGAATGCCTGTCTGAGAGAATGTCAGGTGGTTGTAACAGGGGAGGGAAATGGTGGGTCATTGATGGTGGGAAGATCACACTGGTGAAGGGTCATATACTTGATATGATTGAAACCCAGTATCAGAATTTTTGTGAAGACAGTGATTAAATAAATATTGATATTTATTATTGAAATATCAAAGAAACAATATGGTATAACACATTTGGCTTTATTGACAACCTCAAGAAATATAAAACAGAACCTAAAGACACAAATAAGCAATAGAAACAGATTAATATAAAATTGTGAAACATGCTTCTAAGGAGATTAACAATAATTCTAATTTATATGTTAAATCTTAATAACTGAGTAACATTCTAATGAGAAATGGAAAAGTCATCCAAGAACAAATAAAGTGAAATGTGGAAATGAAAATCCCTCAAGAATACTAAGCAAATAATTGAGACTTTACAAAAATTTCCATACAAAATAGTAGTATTTTGATGGATTATTAGCAGATAGGACATAACCAAGAAAAAAAATGAATTTTTTTCAAAAGTAGGTCAGTAAACTACCTCAAATGTTAAATAAGAATTTAAAAGAATGGAACATTTATGAACACTGTGATAATTTTAGAAGTGAAATATATTAATGTTAAAAATGATAACATTAAAAAATTAATAATATAATATATCACTTGACAGTGGATATACTCAGTGAAGTAGGCTCAAGTATAGTGCTATTACTAATACTATCATAAATGTATAATATTTTTAAAAGTACAGGGGGAGGAGAAAAGAAAAAAGGAAAAAAGAAAAATAAAGAAAAAAGTACATATACGTTTCTCTGTATTACTGTTTCATTTCTTTTACCTTTAAAATGTAATTTGAGTAATTGAATATAGTCAACTAAAACAAAGGGAGATAATAGTGAAAACAAAGACAAGTCATAGCTATGTTAAGGAGATAAGGTGATTGGCTTGCATGAATTTGATTCTCATTCAAATTCATGACAAATCATATGATTTACTAAGTGCCAGTTATGATTCCTGTGCACAGAGCTAAAAGTTAACACTGAGAGCTAATGGATGTGACATCAAAGACAGAAAACAATAAAACTATATAAGAAATAAGCTACATATATCTATTTATTGAACTAAGATATTAATAGGAATTATAAAACTGAACATATTTGAGAAGATAATATCTAAGTTATTTTATCTATATCTGTATATATCAATTTTCCCTCCAAAATGATGGTGAGTAGTCCAAATTTCACCACTATTGCAATTATTGGTCAACTAGGCTCAAATGTAGGGCCCAAAGATACAATGCAGCTCAAACCCTGTGGTCTAAGCTTTTATCTAAAATAAAGAACTTACTGAATGATATTTAAGTAGTTCTTAGCACTACTTGCAACCTCCAAGGCTAAGCATCGCTCAAAAACCATGCTATGCAAGGTTGACTTCATTTAAGGCATGTACTTTGACTCCTAAACTGCCTCTGTCTCCTTTTATATCTGTTGATTTGGGTTGACAGGAAAAAAAATCATGAATGTGATGAATTATACAACACAAGAAAATGTATCACAGTTACTGAGATAAGATTTGAATATTAGAGTACTAGCATGTTTGAGTTCTGGAAAGGCTCCGATTAGATGTGGTTTATTCGGAATATACTATGTCAGTTACTTTCCAAATACCTTCAGGTAGTATGCCAATGTGTAACAACTGCTCTGCAGGATTATTTATAAAGTTAAATCAAAATATATGGAAATAATTATTACCAAAATAAGAAAAAATTATTGAACACCATGTTTCCAACTAATACAAGATTTCTATATATAAGGACGTTAATTTATTCTTAATATAACAAATATTTGAATGAAATCAACACAACAAACCTCTATTAATTCTGAATTCTAGAAAAACAGTGATCAAGCTGACAAGAATAATTAAACTAATATGTGAAGAGATATGTTAAAATTAAGATAACTTGTAGGTAGAATATATAGACCCTTTGAACATTTTGAATTATGGCTCATGGAAGTATTTGTTGACTCACGCTTTCACAGAAAATGTATTAAATTATTTGAAAAAAATGCATACCTGTGTACTATGTAGCGAGATTATACTTACTGTCACAAAAGAAGGTAACATATAAACATATAAACTACCATCCATTATTAATATTTCCCCTGCAAATTGTTTTTTGTTTTTGTTTTTGGGCCACACACGGTGATGCTCAGGGGTTACTCCTGGCTATACGCACAGAAGTCGCTCCTGGCAGACACGGGGGACCATATGGGGAATCAGAAGATTGAACCTTGGTCCATCCTAGGTTAGCGCAGGCACCTTACCTCCAGCGCCACCACCCGGCCCCTCCCCTGCAAATTTTAAGAAGCAGGAGTTTGAGGGCAGAAATACTGACTTACATATAATCTTCTGAAAACATACAGGTTAAGTAGGTTGGTTACTTATTTAATGTGCTTAAATATCCTTATCAGGATATCTATCATTTAGGATTTCTTATGACAAGTAAACTTGCATTTATTAAATTATGAACAATGTTTTCTCAGAAAATATTATAAAATTGTATGATGATTTTTAGAGCATAACGCAAATGATTCTTACAAACTAAAACTTGTCTCTTTGTTAATGATATAAAAACTTAGTTGAGATGAAATTTTAATATATTTACTGATTCAAAGATTGTTGCTCATATGGGAAGGAAAGACAGGAATAGTATTCAAAGACCCCTTTCTCTTTATACATCACTTAAATATTTATTTGTTGCATCTTTGAAAAATTGTATTGCTGCTTAATACTGTGAAAAAGTGTGAATTAACCTTAGAGTTACACTTAAATGGTTTATTATCTTAAGAAAAGTAAACAATGATAATTGTGAAGTTTAAATATAGGGCAATAAATGTTTACCAAATGACAATAAAAATCAGTTCTTTTATATTATTTTGAAAAGATAATCTAAATGAGTTCCTTCTAATAAAGATTGCTTTATAAGAAACTCTTTAAACTATTTTGAAACTCCATAAAACTTTATTTTTATTATGTACTACAACTTATTTTATATTAATTTCTATTATGTATCCCTATACATAGAGCTTGTGGCCCATAAAAGCAGAAAAACTATTTCTTGTAAGTTCAAAATTTATTTTTCTCGATTCTAATTTTCCATAAGTTTCTGGGCATACAAAATAATTAATTTATTGTATGCTCATTAGGATTATCAGAACATATCATTGGCATAGAAACATTTTCGTTAAAACATTTAATGGCAATTAAAGTTTAAAATAATTATACCTATAACATTTTATTTTTCTTTAAAAAACTTATTCATACGCGGAAATATATTACATTAGTTTTAAAGCTACAATATCAGATAATCCATGATATCAGTGGCATGACAATAAAAATGTATTTCTACTCAAGATAACATTGTGGGAACCGGAGAGATAGCATGGAGGTAGGGCATTTGCCTTGAATGCAGAAATATGGTGGTTTGAATCTCTGCATCTCAAGCCTGCCAGGAGCAATTTCTGAGCGTAGAGCCAGGAGTAACCATGAGCACTACTGGGTGTGACCCAAAAACCTAAACACGCGCACACACACACACACACACACACACACACACACACAATGATAACATTATGGAGAGAAAGTTTTTCTCAGTGTGACTCGGAAATTCTTTAGTTTTCTACAAAAGGATCATTGAAGTGTGGGTCCTCCTAATATCAAGGAATTATTACATATATGCCCATTGTTAAACAATTCTGATCAGAATTACAGATTCATTTTTAAGTAAAGTGCTAGAATTAGTCAGGTGGTTATATAAGTCTGATTTAAGCTATATGCTATATAAAGTACCCTCTTAATGTTACTAAAAGGTAATAAAAATTTTAGTGGATACAGAAACACTCCCAAATAGATTTATTAGGCTAACATTACCCTGATACCAAAAGCACACAGAAACATTACCAAAAAAAGAGAGAGAAAAATTACAGGCCAATATCCTTGATAAATACAATGCAAAGATACTTCAACAAATACTAGCAAATAGAAACTTCATCAAGATGTTATAAACCATCACCATGTAGAATTCATTCCAGAGAAACAAGGATGACTTAGCATACTCAAGTCAATAGAATATACTTCATCAATAAAAGAAAAAAAAACTCAAATGATCATATCAGATATGCATAGAAAACATTTGACAAGGCCCAATACTTATCCAGGATAAAAAAAAAACTCAACAATTTGGAAACTGAGGTACTTTTCTCAATATAGTTAGATCCATTTACCACAAGCACATGATAAGAATTATACTCAATGAATAAAAAAATGAAAGCTTCTTTCCTAAAATCTGGCATAAAATAAGATTGCTGCCTCATGACACTTATATTTAATATATTACTGGAAATTAGGAAATAAAAAAACTATCAAGGGCATCATTAGGAAAGAAAAATGTCGAGCTCTCACTATTTGCAGATGACATACTATATCTAGAAAATCCTATATTCTCTACAAAAATTGCTTCTGGGACTGGAGAGATATATCGCACAGTGGTATGGTGTTTGCTTTGTACCTGGCCAATCGGCAACTGACCAGGTTCTATCCCTAGTTCTACCCCACATGACTCTTCAGCCTGCCAGGAACCATTTCTGAGTGCAGAACCAGGAGCAACCCCTGAGTGTCACCGGATATGGGCCAAAAATTAAGAAAAGAAAGAAAGAAAAGCTCTATAAATAATAGAAATGTATAGTAAAGTGGGAGGCTACAAAATTAATTTGCAAAAATTCATTGCATTTATGTACAAAATACTGAAATAGAGTAAATATTACAAAACAATCACACTCACAATTGCACCACAAAAATTAATTTGCAAAAATTCAGTGCATTTATGTACAAAATACTGAAATAGAATAAATATTACAAAACAATCACACTCACAATTGCACCACAAAAATCAAGTATGTTAGAATCAATTTAATGAAAGAGGTTAATTAAAGACTTAAAAATATCTACAAACCCTTCTTCAAAAAATAATAGAGGACACAACACACAACAAAATAGAAACATATAGTTTACTCATGTACTGGTAAGATTAATATCATTAAAATGACCTCACTTATACAAGCATTTTGCAGGTTTAATAAAATCTATTAAGAATACTCATGCCATTTTTTAAAGAAGTTGATCAAACATTTCTAAAATTCATATAGAAAAATAAACATCTACCAATAAGTCAAGAAATCATTGGGATAAAGGAAGATGGGAGGAATCACTCTCTTCACATTAAACTGTATATTAAAACAGTAGTAATTAAAGCACCATAATATTGGAATAATACTTTCAGATTAATGGAATATACTTGAATATAATAAAATGGACCCAAAAGTATAGTATCAGTTAGTCTTTAATAAAGGGGCAAGAAATTCAAAGTGGAGAAAGAAAATTCTCTTCAATAAGAGGGGCTCGGGAAACTGGTTAATGACATATATAAAAGGGAATTCATAATTTAACACCGTGCAAAAATCAAATAGAAATGAATTAAACACCTTGATATTATTGCAAAAACCATAAGGTATATATAAGAAAAATAATCAGAACATTCCATGGCATTGAAGCCACAGTCATCTACAAGAATGAAACACTACTGTCAAAACCAGTGAAAGCAAAGATAAACAATTAGGACTACATTAAATCTAGAAGTTTTTGTACCTCAAAGTAAATGGTGGCTAGAACACAAAGACTACCCACAGAATGGGTGAACCTATTTACCAAATACCCATTTTATTAGGGTTTAATATCAAAGCTATAGGGCCAGGGTGATAATACAGTAGTAGGGTGTTTGCCTTGCACACGGCCAAACCGGGATGAACCTGGGTTCGATCCCCAGCATCCCATATGAACCCTAAGCCTGCCAAGACCTGAACCAGGAGTAATCCCAGAGATTCACTGGGTATGTCCAAAATAACAAGTAGATGATAGATAGATAGATAGATAGATAGATGATAGATAGACAGACAGACAGATAGATAGATAGATAGATAGATAGATAGATAGATAGATAGATAGATAGATAGATAGATAGATGATAGATTATGATATACAAGTAAATGTAACTCCATCCAAAAATGAGAACAAATGAAAAGATATTTCCTCAAAGAAGAAATATAGATGCCAAAAGATACAAGAAAAAAGTTCTATATCACTAATAATGAAAGAGATGCATATAAAAACAAAAATTGGGTATCATCTTACATCACAGACACTGGCACATCAAAAATAACCACTGCTGGCAGGGATTCTGGGAGAAAGGGTTCTCATTCGCTGCTGTTAGGCATGCTGATTAGTCCAGCCCTTTGAGGGGTTATGGACATTCCTCAAGAAACTAGAAATTGAGCAGAGCAATACCACTCCTAGGTACTCAAAAGGGCCATCCTAGGAATACAAAAACTCTATACAAAAAAAGCCCTCTGCACTACTATGTTCATTACAACACTTTTTACAATAATCAGTCTGGAAAGAACGCAAATGTCAAAGAATAGGAGAGTCACTAAAGAAGTTGTCGTACATTTATAAGTGGAATACAAGCTGTTAGGAAAAATGTAGTTGTTAGGAAAAATGA
This sequence comes from Crocidura indochinensis, assembly GCA_004027635.1. Classification (NCBI taxonomy): domain Eukaryota; kingdom Metazoa; phylum Chordata; class Mammalia; order Eulipotyphla; family Soricidae; genus Crocidura; species Crocidura indochinensis. Next base: position 9,472 of record PVKC010004110.1, on the reverse strand, counting down.
AGTCATGAAATTTGCTTTCACACTGATAGTTATGGAGAGTATTATGCTGAGAAAAATGATTTAGACCAGAGTGATAGACATAAAATAATCTCACTCGTTTGTGGGATGTAAGAAAAAAAAAGACAGTATGGTAATAATATCCACAGACAATGAACTTGAGGGCAAGGAAGACCAGCCCATGCTAGGAAGTTTGGCACAGACAAAAATAATGGAGCAATGCATTTAGGGTAAAGAGAAGAGAAAGACACCTGACTTCTCCAAAGGCACTGGGGAGGGAACAAAATCCAGGAACTTTGATGGTAGGCAGTGTTTTGGGGTGAAGGATTTTGTATATTTCAAGACTGAACTCAATAATGAGCAACTTATAATCATGAAGTTTAAATAAAAGGAAAATAATTTTCTGAACACGATCAACCAGAAAATGGTTTAATATGTTGCTGCTGGCTTATTTGTAATCAGCCCTCTAATGAATTGATAAATTAATGAACTTTTCAGCAGATCTAATTTTTAGCTTTATAAACTTTAAAAAATAATTTGTTAAATATTACTTGATCATATATTTAAAAATTTAATTAATTACTTCCTCAGTCACAAATAAGAAATATAGAGCTAAATTTTAATGAGTATTTGCATATTTTTATGAACTTATAACATTAACCATCAATACAAAAGAAGGGTTAAAGATAAATCAACTTAAAAATTATATTCATGTTGACAATATAATATTATAAAACATCATTTCTTTTATTGTCATATCAACACTGAGAGACAATATTAGAATTTTCTGATTGCACAATTTACAGTCAGAATATTTTAATAATTTTAGCTAAAATATATTTTAAGTCAATATACCATTATTTCAATTTCAAGTAAGCCTGTTAGTTGTTCATATTATAGAGAAAATTCTAAAGACTTTTAAATCTGACATAATAAGCATTGATAATACTATTTATGACTTCATAAACTAACATTAAAACAATTTTGTTTCAATATCTTTTTGGGTTTTCTGTTATTATTAGTTATAAATGAATTATAAATCATATAATAGTAATATAGTAATAGTAACATAGTAATAGAGAATAAAAATTCTTTAGTTTAGGAGGCCACAATTTAATTTTAAATAAATTTTGAAATTTTAACATTTTGATAATTGTGCGAAGGAAAGAACAATTTTCAGTAATTATCTTCTTGAGCTCAATTTAGCTTTTGCTAAATTATTATTATTATTATTGTTCTTAATGACACGCAAATTCGTGAAGCGTTCCATATTTTAAAAAAAATTTAATACAATAGATATTATGATAAAATATTTATATAATATTTGCGAAATATATCCCTCCCTCAAGCTTCAAAAAAGCTCATGCAGATGACATAGTTTTACATTGATTTTAGCATAACATAGAGTATTTTCAGACAGTAAAGATGATTAATTTTTGTAGTAAACAATAAAAATCATGTATGGTGTTGCTTCTTTCGCTATACTAAGTGCAATTTAAAAAATGAGTGTGACATTTTTAGATTTTTGTTGTTATAATAAAGTTCAAGACAAAGTAATCATTACTTTTAAAATACAACTTACTGAATTGTAGTTCAGATAACTGGCTATCATGTTAAATTTACATTTTGATGTACGAAACTGCTGTACTTCCACTAGCACCAAAGTGTTAAAACCACTGTCCTCTTGTCTTATTTAGCCTACGAACGTTTTGCTTCAAGAAAATGTTCAGCGTTTCCTTTCATTAGGTCATCATGGTCCTTCCCTCAATATGAATTTTATTAAGAATTAAAGGCAACCTGGAAGGTCAACATATAAAGAAAGCCAGTTGTTGCATAAATTTCATTTATTGTTAAGGGCTATTTACCAAGGCAAACACCTCAGCTTCGGAAAGCTTTGAGAGGAAAGTATGCCCACAACACTGTCATGGCGTGAGGTAGTAGAGGCAGTTGGGGGAAGTAACAATAAAACATCTGGTCTATGATCAGACTGAATCCTCATCTCAATTTAAATATAGTTTGTATCTTAAGCAAGAGTCTGATGAGCATATTTTATTGTTTGGAGATAGTGAAACCAAGTGATGACTTAAACTGATAGCTTTTATTTTTACCTTGAAGAATGCTGTTTGAAAGGGACTGAGATTGGGACCATCACTGGTGTATGGGCAGAATTGAAAGAAATCCAGACTATTATTTATTCATATATATGCCTTTATTCAAATATATATATATATATATACATATATATATATATCTTTAGTCTAATCATATGTAGAGATGTTTAATATATGGTGGATAGACAGGGACTTTTTGCTAAAGTCTAAATTCTTTAGCTTTGATCTGTTTTGCTTTGATATGATTACTGAGAAACATTAGGCATAGAAAGTGATCTCAACACAATATAAGTTGGAAGCACTACATGTATTTTATAAAACTCTACTTGTGAACTTTGAGATGTTTATGAGGTGGTCTAACAGTACTAATTTAGTCACTGCTATGCACACTATAACAACCAGAAGCAATAAAAGGATCTTGTTCCAGCAATATCTAAGGAATTTTTTCAGTATGAGTAAAAAGCAATTTTAGTCATTCATCAACATCTAAGTCAGTTTGTTCTCCCTTCCACGTTCAATTGGTTTGAAAGAAATGAGATTCTGATTTGTTATCAAGGTCACCAAGACTGGGACTAATCTCCCAGCCAATATGAGTTGAAACTAATAAAATTTGGTTACTGCATGATACATTTCTCTTCCCCTTTGGAGAATATATACTTGTTCTGCAACTTATACCTGGAACTGGAAAAACACTTGCCCCCAGAATTCAAGTTATTAGGCTTTTAGCATTCTTAGGAAGTACATATCTCTTGTATACATATATCTCTCTCACTCTTTCTTTCTCCATATCTCACATCACATTTATATGAGTACATTTCTTTAAATTAAAACTACATAACTTTATTTTTTGAAAAAATTCTCAAATAAACAAAACTGTATCACTAAATTATTCATTAAGTAATCAATAATTGTTAGTTCTGGTAGTCATAAAAGAGGTGAAAGAACACCTAAAACAAAAATGAATTTATGGGATACAGATTTTCTTTTCAATTATATATTACTTTTGTACATATTTGTAATCTATATTAACTATAAATCTTCCCATTGTGTAGAATGAGACTAAAATATTATTTAAAGTATTTCTTACTATGCATACTAATTATATATGCAATTAATCTGTGTTACCATTTTATGAATAATAAAAAATAATCAGGGCCAGAGCAGTGGTGTAAATGTTCAGGCATCTGTCTTGTGTGTGTTAGCCTAGGATGGACCATGATTCTATCCCCCTGCTACCCACATGGTCCCCTAAGACAGGAGTGATTTCTGAATGCAGAGCAAGGAGCAACCCTGAGCATCACCAGGTGTGGCAAAAACCAACCAACCAAACAACCAAACAAAAAAGGAATAATTACATCAAAATCCATACTTTCCTATAATAATACTACACATAATAGCTTAATAACTTTATTTTCCATGTTTAAAAAAACTAAATCGATTTAAAATGATACTAAAGGGTCAAAAAATGGTGCAAGCGTAAGGGTGCTTGACTTGTATACTCTAGCTAGGACAGACCATGGTTCGATCCCCTGGCATCCAATATGATCCCCAAAGCCAGGAGCAATTTATGAGAGCATAGTCTGAAGTATCCCCTATGAGTCACGGGGCTTGGCTCAAAAACAAAGAAAAAAATCCTAAATTTATTCAAATGAAGCGCCAAATTCTGAAATTTCTTAACACATTTTATAAATCAATATGATAAAATACCAAAATGAATGCCACTATGTTTGAACATTTCTCATAAAATTCTACAAATATAAAACTAGATAATAAAAATAGGTTATATATAATTAAAATCCATTTTTTAAAAATTACATTCTATTTTATGTTTGAGTGAGAATAAACAATTTTAATCTGTGCTTAGTTTTGTAACTCATTAAGTTCTATGTATGTAAAACTATCAAACTTGTTATATACGTTGAAATTTGTAATACACTGAATTCTATATAAACAAACATATATCATTAAACATTTATTAAAGGAAAAATACAACATTTTTAGTGCAATTCTATCTACTATCTATCCATCATGGTTAGGTTCAAGATTCTTGTCTCACTAGCTTTAGTAATTTCTTGTGATTTTATAGGACACGTAATTATGTGATCTTATCGTTTATTTAAATAATTTTATTTCAATAAATAGCTTGATATATGAACAATTTATTCAGTAATAAATTTTGAGCTAATGATGAATAATGCTATATTAAATTGAAGACTTTTCAGTTTATTTGTAAAGTATAATTTATACATTTGTTTTTATTCACTTCATGTCACTTTAATGTTGAATTATACAATTTGTAAACTGTGAATTTTTTGTCCTCTTTTAATGAGAGTAAAAAGTTAGAAAATATCCAGAAGTTTCCTTAAGAAGTAGGTTTTAACAAAATTAAGATTGTTATTTCCATATATACTTCAAGTACAGTTAAATCAATAAGTTAAAATACATATTGCAGAATTTATGTATAGAATAAACAATAAGATAAATTGATGTTTTGGTTTTAATAGAGTTGTAATAAATAAAAATTAAAATTAACCCTAAGAAAACACTATGTATCCCATGTTATCATTTGACACAATTTTTATTAGCATAGTATATATTTAAAATGCTGCATTTTTAGTTTGAGTGAAGTACTATCCACCCTCTCCCATTCCCATCCAAAATCATCAACTGAGCTACTGATGGGTTGTTATATTTAAAATATGGTAAGTTTTTATTAACATGGTAAGTTTATATTAATTTTTTATTTTTTTCTCTTTTAACTCTAGTTATAGTATTAGCAACTGCATCATTATTCAAATTTTACTTTTAAAAACCTATACATATTTTAAAAACAAGGACATGATAAATTTATATTCAAGTCAATAACAAATGTGATTTGCTTAGGCATAATTCTAATCCAAATCCACAATATTTGCACTTAATGTAGAAACATTAAAATATTGCATTGATATATGACATTTAAATAAAATTAGTGCTTCTACTTACAAGATTAGTATTTATGTATAATAGAAAAAGTGTCACAATGTCTTAGCAAGCATTACAAAACAACACTGATATGTTCTGCAGTACAATGGTGATTGAAATAAAATAGTTGACTCATTTGTTAAAAAGAAAATTTTATGCTTCATTTCCAAGTTTAAGAATACTGCTATGGGAATGAAGAATAAAGTATAAAATAAGACATTTATTTTGCCTGTGGTACAGGATATGGTCACTGAGCTCTGCATGAGTCATCCCTGAGCACCACCAGGATGGGAACAGTACAAAAAAACTAAAAATCATTACTGTTTTTACTCTTTAGTAAATATCATTTAATAAATACTTAGTTTATAATTTAAAAATCTGTATTCATGTTCATTGAGATACAGAATTTAATAAATTCATTGATTTGTTTTTTCCAATTATGTACTCATGCTAGTAAGCCTGACTATATACACACATATATCTATATGCATAAAATATCCTTTAGAACATCAGTAAATGAACAACTTAAAAATTGCTGTTAAGAGCCATATTAGCTTTTTGAAAACTATGAAACTGAGCTTTCCACAGTAGAGCAATGCTCGTGGGAAGGAAAGAGAGTGTTGTCCCTGAGAAAATGGTGTAGAAAATTAACTCTTTAGTGATGGGTATGGTGATGGGCAATAGTGTATACATAAAACCTTATTATTAACCATACTGTAATATTGTAAATCACAGTGATTAAAATAAAAGGTAAATGGATAGAGTTGTCTTTCTGTTAGCCATTCCATGAGGGCAAGGGTTTAACTTTTGTGTCAAGCTATTCTAGTGTTGAAAGCCATAAACAAGGGTCAATGTCATCATTTATGCATTTATATACCTATTTATCTCCCTATCACTTTTCCTCTTTTTCTCCCTCTCTTTAAAACCCTGAAATGCCAAATTAAAATTGAAATAGAATTCCCTCCATTCAATACCTTTTATATATAAAATAAAACTATTACTTTCCAAAATGAATAAAAGATTTTTGAAATGTGTCTTTAGTGTTTAATTCCCAAATGTTCATTAAGAAAACAACACTCTTCTCACTGACATACATATTGTAAAAAAAAATTTAAAGTTGAGGTTAGTTGATATTGTCAGGGAAACTGCATGAAAACACAGATAAATAGATAAATTGATTGAAAATAACCACAAGTACAGTGTTTATTAACTAGACTGGCCTTTGAAAATGTATTAAAAATGGCCAATAAACACAGAAACTATCTTTAATTCTCTTCTACTTGACAATAGCTGTTTTTATGCTACTATCTAATTCAAATAATAATTAAAGTTTCCAAGCATCTAAACTTAGGTAGAAGAAGTGACTGTATAATTCAATAAAGATCATAGCCTCTAAGTACAAAGATAACCTTAAATTGAAAGGGGATTCCCTTCTCAAATGACCCCAATTTTTACTGTGCCTATGCAGAAGGAAAAAAAAGGGGGGAGGGACAGAGAGATAATACTGAGGTAAGGCGTATGTCTTTCACGCAGAAGTTTATCGCTTTGAATACCGGCGTTCCATTTGGTCCTCTGGCATGCCAGAGCGATTTCTGAGCATGGAGCCAGGAGTGACCCCCCTGAGCACTGCCAGGTGGGACCCCCCCCCAAAAAATGGGACAAGAAGCACAAAATAATCCTTTTTTTTATTTCGCTTATTACTACTTTATATTTCTCTTCTCTTACCTAGTTTTAGTCGACTTCCTTATCTTGGTGTAGATACTTAAGTAGTTGTTCACTTCTTTATTCATATATTTACTTTTTCTGTCTTCTTTTCTTTTCTTCCTTTTTGCACTCTGTCTTGATTTTGATCTCAAGACCATGGCAACTGTGTGGTGCATATCTATATTGCTGTAATGCTCACTGGATATCTTATTAGATACCTCTATGTGAAATGTTGTGGTGATTCACCTTCTTTTTTCCCTTTTGTCTCTCAAACCGAGGATGAGAGCCTCTAGAAGGACTGCCCATTATTGGCGTAGTTAATTCCCCCCCTCCCATCCTATTACCTTACTCTTCCCTAAACAAAACCACATAACTCGAGCTATCTAGTCCCACTTCCCAATTAGAGGAAGAAATAATGGAATAATGGGTCACCAAGACCAAACAGCTATAAGATCACTAAGTAATAAACTAGACACAGAGGGGATCACTCAAATCTAGAAGCCCCTGGTGAGAGGGTGGAGGATAGGGGACTCAGAGGGGAAATGGAGGTGGAGGGACAACTCAGTGATGGAAATTCCCCTGATTCAATGTTTACATGTACCTGGAACATTACTGTGAATGATATGTTAACCACTATGATTAAAATAAATAAAAAATAAATAAAAATCTCTTCATTAATTTGACATCTTTAAGCATAGTGCATATTGGATGCAGCTAATAACACATAAAATTTGTCTTGAAAATCTAAATTATCTGGCATAAATATATTCGGATAACTAACTTTGGCTACTTTGTTTTATTTATTTATTTTCATTTTTGGCCACACCCAGCAGAGCTCAGGGTTTACTCTTGACTCTGGGCACAAAAATTGCTCCTGGCCAGCTGGAGGACCATATGAATGCTAAGTCAGCTGCATTTGCAAAGCAAACACTCTACCCACTGTGGTATTGCTCCAGTTCCTAACTTTGGCTACTTTAAATTAATACTTGTATGCTCTCATTAAACTCAATCATTGAATTAAAGGAGTTATATAAATGTCTAAGAAATTTTCAGAGTATAGAGAATTTAAATTCCTTTTATCAAATTCAACTATGAATGTAATGAACTTCAGTCTATATTTCAGCATAGCCACATTAATATTTCTTTTGTGCTTATTCCAATCAAGCAAAATATGTATAATTATATCTCCATGTAACTGAACTATATAAACTTTATAAGTACTTATTTAATTACAATACCACCTAAACATCAAATATTTCAAAAATTAATATGTTATAATAGATTCTGATCTACACTTTATTAATTTTTCTTGCTAGTATAAGAATAAAAGGAGAAAATAAAAGAATAAGAAAATTCTAAATTAAGAAGACAGGTAGTCTGCAGAATTACTGGTCAATATATATCTGCAGAAATACTGTCCAACATAATATTTACTACTCAATTTATGATTGAGAATAATATATTTATAAAAATAGCAGACTATTTAAAGTGACAATTTGCAAATTATAATAGTAAAGGCTTTTTAAATGAGACAAAAATGTCAGATTGCAATAGGTAAAAGGGAAATACCATTTAACCAACAAGAATATAATATTACAAACAATATATCTAAAATAAATAAATTTAGACAAGTCAAATGTCCTATTAATAATAGTAAACAATTACAATAGTTTCTAGCATTCATTAAATGTTTTTGATGGAATATCACTAAGAACATTTTTAAAATTACCTACATTTACAAAACTAAACATGTGATAAATGGCTCATAAATTATCATTCTTGAGTACAGGTAATAGAATGTTGGCATTTTTTCAAAATATATGAATAACCCTATTATTATTATCAGAAGTCATGATAACTAAAATTGGAATGAAGGTATATTTATATCAAGATTATAAAAATATTGAAAAAATACATCATTTATACTCCTTCACTTTAAAAATTTAAAATGCATTTTGATTAAAGTGTTTTTGTCTATTTACTCATAATAATATTTCATATACAATAGTAGATTATGTCAAAATCTGAAAGAGTATCTATGCTACAATATCATATGTCATTGACAAACAGGAAAAAAATCACAGCAGAAGTGGTTCTGTATCTCACATGATATGGAATTGTGCTTGCTTCTGTATCACATATACAAAAGTGATGTAGTATTTAAGTGACACAAAAATACAATATTTTCTTTCTTTTCTAATTTTTATTTTTGTTTCGTTTTGTCCAATGCTAGTACTTAGGAACACTCCTGGAGAGGGACAGAGGAAGATAAAGTGCAGAGAGGATTGAAAATTTAAAGATGTATTCCACTGCACTCTCTCTGTAGTTCCACAGAGACAATCTTAAGACTTTTAGAGGTGTGGGTTATGATTTATTTCTTGACCTTAATGTCTTGTATACATGCATTTAATTTGTGAGTTGTCACCAGGCAAGAAACTGTATCAATTTTCTTTATTTATTTTCTTTATTTTACATATGCCTGTGTGTGTCTGTTTCTAATAATTTTAATTCAACAACACGGGGCCCAGGAGATAGCATGGAGGTAAGGCGTTTGCCTTTCATGCAAAAGGTCATCAGTTCGAATCCCGGTGCTCCTTATGGTCCCCCGTGCCTGCCAGGAGCAATTTCTGAGCATGGAGCCAGGAGTAACCCCTGAGCACTGCCGCGTGTGACCCGAAAACCAAAAAAAAAAAAAA
>PVKC010004109.1:0-36618 GCA_004027635.1 Crocidura indochinensis | reverse complement strand
CTTGGAAAGGGAAAGGCTTTAACAAGAAAGCAGCATAATCTCCCTTCCCCAATCTCGTGGCTAAACTCCAAGTTCTACGATCATAAAGAATGGAGTGGAAGGCACAAGGAATCAAAATTTGGATCCCAAATTTATGTGTTAGATCTGTTTCTGGCGAGAGGGGGGCTGGTAGCTGCCTATGAGGAGACAGTGGGATTCTAAGTCTGTATGCACTGCTCTGTAATTACAGACTTTTTGGATTTGCTTTTGGGAGAGTTCTCGAGCCATGATTTATTGCCAGAGAACAATGGTCCAACTTTGTAAGCAAAGACTCAGTTCTGTGGCCATGGAGACAGAAAAGGGGGCTTTCCATCTGGTCTGGGGTTTCAATTCTGATGTCTTACCTCTTGGATTCTCCATGAGAAGATTAGGGGTTATTCCTTGGACAATAGCCCACATTTTAATGCCTCTGCAGTAGCAAGTTGGTGAATGATTAGCTAGAGACACAAACATAAGTGTGTTTATAAGACATTTCTGGTTGGTTTTTCTGGTCAGATTACATTCTTTTTTTCAGAGGGGAACACCCAGCCATACTCAGGGCTTATTCCTGGCTTTGCACTTAGTGATCAGTTTTGGCAGTCTTAGGGAACCATATGGGGTTCTAGGATCAAACTTGAGTTGGCAGTATGCAAGGCGAGTGTCCTACCTGCTGTCCTACCACTCTCAACCCCTCTGATTGGCATTATTTATTAATATTATTATTGTTGTTTGGGGTTCACAACTGGAAGTACTCGGGGGTTACTTCTTGTTCTGCAGTCAGAAATTACCCCTGGGGGCTGGAGCGGTGGCATGAAGCAGTAAGGCTTCTGCCTTGCCCGTGCTAGCCTAGGATGGACCTTGGTTCGATCCCCCAGCATCCCATATGGTCCCCCAAGCCAGGACTGATTTCTTTTTTATTTCTTTGTTTGTTTTTGGTTTTTGGGTCACACCCAGGAGCGCTCAGGGGTTACTCCTGGCTCTACGATCATAAATTGCTCCTGGCAGGCTCAGGAAACCATATAGAATGTCGGGATTTGATCCTTCTGCATGCAAGCCAACCACTCTACCTCCATGTTATCTCTCAGGCCCCAGCCAGGAGTGATTTTTGAGAGCACAGTCAGGAGTAATCCCTGAGCATCACCGGATGTGGTCCTCCCCTCCCCCCCCAAAAAAAAGGAAGAAAAAAGAAATTATCCCTGGAAGGCTTGAGGGATATGGGATGCTGGAGATCAAATCCAGGTAGGACACATGCAAGGTGAACACCCTACCTGCTGTACTACCTGCCTCTCTGGTTTAATAATAACTGTTATCAGACCCATCAATAGAATGAGTGATGTTACACATTATGACGATTTTGACTTCTTGCCTTCTGCTGAGAGACAAAGATGATGTTTCAGCTGCTGGCTAGGAAAGTAGATAATTTACAGCCCCAATTCATCTCCTTCACTTTCCTGATCCTCCATTTTTGTTGTCCCCAATCTAGTAGCTTTGAGCTGAGGGAAGAATTTGCAAATTTACTCTCAGTTTCATAAAAGTTAAAGTTTCCTGATAACATAGGTCCCAGCAGTGGTCATCCAGCCCTGCTCCAACTAGGAATCGGGAATAATAATTCCCAGCCCAGTTTTGTTAGAACAAGTCCCTCGAGGTCACAGGTACATGAGGCCTTTTTTATAAGTGCTTCCAAGTCAGCAGCAGCGGTGATTTCTTTTCCCTCTTCTCTTAGGCTCACTTAGAATCACAAAATATGCAGATTGTGTGTGCGGTACTCAGGAGTTACTCCTGGCTATTTGCTCAAAAATAGCTCCTGGCAGGCACTGGGAGCCATATGGGATGCCGGGATTCAAACCAACCACCTTAGGTCCTGGATCAGTTGCTTGCAAGGCAAACACTGCTGTGCTATCTCTCCGGCCTGGTCTTGGCATTTTTATACCCAATGAAGTGATGATTCTTTCCATTGTGCTCTTATGTTCTTAGCATCTCAAAAATTCTCAATGAGGGCTCCAGATGAGAGTGTAGAGGTGTGGCTCAGAGGATTAGCTTGTGCTTCCTTGAAAGATATCCTGGTTCACCCCAGTATCCCACACACCCCCAAAATGAAAAAATTGCCAGTCAAATACATATTAGAATTTTTGGGCCAAAGCTATAGCACAGTGGGTAGGGTGTTCACCTTGCACATGGCAGACCCAGGTTTGACCCCTGGAATTCCATATGGTCCCTCAAGCCTTCCATGAATAATTTCTGAGTGCAAAGTCAAGAATACAACCTCCTTAATACCTCCAGGTATGACCCATAAATCAAAAAATAATTATTACCCAGATTTTCTTCTTAAAATTAGAGCATACAGGAGCTAGGTATATTTACAGTATTTATATTATAGTATGGGTAAGGCTCTTGCTGTGCATGAAGCGGATCCAGGTTTGATCCCTGATCCCCCCAATGGTTCCCTGAGCCCTGCCAGGAGTGATCCCTGTGTGCAGAGTCAGTAATAAGCCCTGAGTACAGCCAAGTGAGACCCCATCTCTCATACACACAAAAAGAATAAACTCTAATAATAACAATGATGATGATGATGATGATGATGATGTTGTCAAACTGTATGAGTGGAATATTTGTCTAATCTGATCATCAGGGCTGGAGCAATAGTTCAAAGTCTGAACATATCCCTTTTACTAGGAGGTCCAGGTTCAATCCCCAACATTACATGGATTACAAGTACTTCTGTGCCCATAAGCACAAAGGGAAGATATGCTCCTGAGCACACACAGGGTGTGACTCCCCTGCCCCAAGCAAGCAATAAATGAGAGTGAGTCTAATATGCATCTAAAATGAGGTCTTCCTCTACTTCCTGTGAGAGGAACTAGTGTCAACAGTTTCTGGTATATTCTAGAAATACCATATACCTTACACACCTCAGAAACATCATATACCTCCACACCCTCCTTTCATGCTTCACCTAGTGTGAATGTCTTTTTTTGGGCAGGGGGAGGGGGGTACAGCTGGTAGTGCTCGAGGGTTAATCCTAGCTCTGTGCTTAGAAATCACTCCTGGCAGGCTCAGGAGATCATATGCAATGCCAGGAATCGAACCCAGGTCTGTCCTGGGTCAGCTGTGTGCAAGGCAAATGCCCTACCACTGTGCTATCTCTCCAGCCCCCTAATGTGAATATCTTGAGTGCTTCATATGTCCCGCATGCCCAAGCATTATGCCTTCAAACCAAAATCTGCACTCAGGCTTTTTTTTTTTTTAATTATAACACTGTAATGTACCAAGTTGTTCACAATACAGTTGTTTCAGGCATTCAATGTTTCAAGATGACCTCCTCATCATTATCATCAATTTTCCTAATTTCTCACCCACCACCTCAGCCTTCTCTTTTGTCAGCACAGACAAATTTACTTCATCTTGTTTGGTACAACACGAATGGAATAATTAAAACTTAGCTCAATAAAAGTCAATTTGGGACTGGAGCAATAGTAGAGTTGGTAAGTGTTTGCCCTCCACATGCCAACCTGGATTCAGTCCTTGATATCCTATTGGTGCCCTGAGCACCACAAGAAGTGATTCCTGAGCTCAAAGCCTCAAGTAACCCTTGAGCAGTGCTGGGTGTGACACAAAAACAATATCAACAACAACAACAACAGCAAAAAGGAGTCAACTTGTCATCATTGTTACATCTCACAATGAACTCACTTATGTCATTGTCTGGGGATTTACTGGGCTGGTTGGTGGTGCTAGTAGAATCTTCTCTGTTATTGTTTGGGGATCATTGAGCTCGATGCTATTCTAAGCAACTTTCCCATATATTTGTTATGATCCTACTGAACTGATACTACTAAAATTTGGAGGTGGTATGCGGCCGCATATGTGGCTGTGTGGTCCAGGAGCTATAGATATGGAACAGTTTGGTGGCTTGTCAATTTAATTAAGTTAAATTGTGGGGCTGAGCCATTTCTGACAGTGTTGGGTGTGACTGAGGACTGCCCTCAGGCTAAAAGGGGAATCTGCCCACCCTCATTCCCAGAAGACCCCAGAGTTATGTTTACCTGTTTACCTGGGAAGTTTCTTGTTCCCAGGGCTTTTAGATCCCTGCTCACTTGGACCCAACCCCCACTATCTGGCTCTGACCTATCTGGCTCTGACACAGCTGCTCTGGCCCCCCCCCCCCCGCAGAAGTTTGTGTGGCCATGGGGCGGGTTGTGTTTGGTCATCCTGGCTCCCTGGGCCCTCCCACAGTCACTGCTGTCAGACTTGGCAGGCTTCCAGACAGTGGCCACAGGGCGAGAGGCTCTGCACCACATTCCTTCACCTTCTGTTCCCGCTCCTCAGTGCTCCTGGTTGCAAAAGTAATGGGGGACTGTCAGAGAAACTCATTGAGAAGCCTCGCCTGGTATAAATAAGGCAGTTGTACTTTGTGCACTGGAGCCATGAAAACCTGAGTCTGTGGTGTGTGGTGTGTGTCCTGCACCTCGTATGAATCAAGCCTTATATTTGACTGCAGGGAATCTGTCTTCTTCTGGGGGGTACCACACAGACATGGTTTCAGACATCCCATCTGAGCTCCCTGTTCCCTTGCCAGCCCTGAGATCAAGGGGTTTATCCTCTGGTTCCTCATCTTGGTGGCTACTGTTCTCAATCAGTTGCATGATTGGGAGACCCAGTAGATAACTGATGCATTGCATTCCTTGAAATTTGGTTTCTGGTTATTTCAAGACCCCCTTGAAGATGTGCATTTCAGAAAAACAGAGATCGGGGGTGAGAGTTACATGCTGCTAAGAGCCAGACAGATCTAGGGGCACTAGGGGGCAGCTCCCGCTGAGCAAATATTCTCTTGGGTCCCAACTTCCATCACTCACAGGATGGAGCTGCAGAAATCTCTACCTCTGGCTGGAATCACTCCCATCTGTGGCAGGACACGTCACAGTGGAGAAAGGAAGTCCATACACAAAGCTTTTCCTGGTTCAGCTGTTTCTGGGGTCTGCATGTTGCTGCCTCCCCAGAGCTCATGAACTCACCTCCTAACCTTGTAGGCCAGGATTTATCAGGGGGTGCATATGTGCGGGAGGTATGTGCAGAAGAGAGACACCATCACAAAGCCTCCAGGCAGATTCAAGATGGCTAAGGGCTTCCTGGGTTTCCAGAAGGACAAAGTCACAATTACACTAACTTTTCCAATAAAGCAAGAGTTAAAAGACTTTAATGACAGTGAAGAGGAAACTGGCCTTGTACAGGGCTGACTTGGGTTTGATCCTGATACCCATATGGTCCCCGGGGGGGACCTACCAGGAGTAACAGGAGTGATCTCTGAGTGCAGTCAGGAATAAGCCCTGAATACAGTTGGGTGTGTGGCCCCCAAAACACAAATGAGTGCTAAAATAAATAAATAAATAAATAAATGGTCCTGACTGGCATCTTCATGGTTATTGGAATCCCCAGCATGGCTCTAAGTCTTTGGGAAGCAGAGTGTCTTAGAGCCATCCACTCTCTCTGATGCTCACTACAGCAGCTCCCCAATGCTGCCAGATACCTAGGCTGGCAAGGAGGTGATGTCCTGGGGACAGAGATGCTACACCAGGCTCAGAAGCCGCCCTGCTGGGTCCTACCCCCCTCCTCCCACACTGTGTGTCTTGGGGGGGGGTGCCCAGCTTACTTGGAGGCATCTCCTTACATCCTGGCATAAGCCCCTCTTCATCTCTGAGGATCGAATTTCAGATGCTCCTTCGATGCCTGGCCTTGGAGCCACTTTTGTTCATCCCTCCACAGTGGCGCCTTTGTCCCCTGGTCCTGGCACAGCTTCAGAGCCTGGCTGGGCCAACCCCCCTCCCCAAGAGATACCCCGACTCCTCAGGCACAGCAGGGACAGGAGGGGACTTCCCCTTGGCTAGCCCTGCATCTCCCCAAGACTGATCTCTGCTAAATTGCTTTTGATCATGACTGGACTGACTAGGATCAGGCCTTGAGCCAAGTCCCCTGGGCAGATGGGACGATGCTCAGACACTCACTTGCCCACTAGACCCCGTGAACAGCCTGAGCTTTGGCTTGCCGTACCTCTTCTCTGCTTCTCTCCTGATTCCCCCACCTTTGTGGGGTCCTCCTTCCCTGTCTGACCTGCCTATTTCTGGTATACAAAGGCCAGGCAGTCTCCCTGGCACCCACTGCCCACCTTTTCCTGGACTGCCTTGCTGGCCAGTGATGCCCACTAATTCTGTATTGAGATTCCAAGCAGTCTGGAAAGTTTTCCCGGTACCCCAGGAATTAAAGAAATGACCAGTACCACTAGTTAGGCTCCAGGGACATCCCCTCTTTGGGACACACTCATTGAGATCCCCCAACCATGGGCCCATAGAACTTAACATGGGGTTTCAAAAAAAAAATCATAGAACATTGTTTTCAAAATCACTTCATTTTTGTTGTGGGGGGGGGTCACTCCTGCTAATGCCAGAGGAAGTATGGGCAGAGCCTTAGCTTGGAATGGTCTCTATTGACCCTAAGTCAATTTCTGTGTCATTCATTATCAGTAGAGGCTGTGTTTATATACCTGCCATATATACCTGTAGCCCCAGAACCATGTCTCTGGTGAAAAGTGATGGTAAAAAGGAAAAGTTGAAGCAACTCTGGACTAGGTTCCCCCAACATACACACACACATTGACATACAAACAGACATACACGCATAGACCACACAGGCATACACAAAGACACACACATAGATCACCCAGGCACACAAAGACATACAAACAGCATACACACATAGGCACACAGAGACAGACACAGACACACAAATGTAAGGACACATACAAAGACACAGACATACACAAAGGCTTTCCTCTAACTTCCCAGACTGGCACCCAATGGTGGTGCCCACACGTGTCCTGCAGGGACACAGTCTTTGCAGTCTAATACTCCTTTTCCAGGTCCCCAAGACTGCCCTGCAATAGGCTCAGATGAGCTGCTCCCAGCTGTGTCTCTAGGCTACACTCTTGGCCGCTCAGGGGACAGACCCAGCTGCAGTTGGCTTTTTCCCTCACACCTAGCATGACTGCTCTAAGCTTCTTTTGTACCAACAGAGCCCTCAGGAAGGCTAGGATGAGCGGATGGTAACATAAAGTGCCCCAACAAGATTCTGTCTTGATACAGCCAGGGAAAGGGCAGAGGGTCGAACCATCTTTGTCCTGGAGTCAGGGTCCTGGGGTCAGGACAATCCCAGTACTCTTTGTTGCTGCTGCTCCTCTGTCCAGCAGCTGTCAGTCCCAGTTCATAAATTGTGAGGCATTTGGAGCTTTGAGCCTGCAAGCAAATCTTTTCTCTAAAAGGAGCACTTTGTTCTTTCAGTCAAATGGGCAGAGACAAAATAAATCGTCTCCGATTTACCTTCTAAGATCATTTCTCCTTAGATGACTTTTGGGGAAGAAAGCTTAGTCCTTGTCTGCATGTCAGGGACTCTGTTCCATGTTTTCATTTCCCAATTTTTCCTTTTATTTTTTTTTTCTTTTGAGCCACACACATCCAGAGATGCTCAGGGCTGATGCCTAGCTCTGTGCTCAGGAATTAATCCTACTAGTGCTCAGGGACCCCTATGGAATGCTGGGAATCAAACCTAGTCAGCTGCATGCAAGGCAAGCACCCTAACCACTGTATTTTCACTCTGGCTCTTCATTTTATTTATTTTTATTTATTTTATTTATTTTATTTTTTTTTTTGGATTTTGGGCCACACCCGGTGACGCTCAAGGGTTACTCCTGGCTATTTGCTCAGAAGTCGCTCCTGGCAGGCACGGGGGACCATATGGGGAACCGGGGGATCGAACCGCTGTCCGTCCTAGGTTAGCGCTGGCCCTTATCTCCAGCGCCACCGCCCGGCCCCTTCATTTTATTTTTTTAAAATGTTTTCAAGTATGCATATATATTTTTTCTAGGTAGATTTTGCTATATTTACTGGTGGATGGATCTATTAATTCACAGAATTGGACTTAGCTATCACATCAGAAATAATGGGAGTATCTTTGTTTTACATTGTAAAAATGTTTATGACTTTTAGGATCATGGAAATGGTTCAGGGAGCTAAAACACAGGCTTTGAATACAGAAGGCATGGGTTGTCTCCCAGCATCATACAGTCCTCAAGTATCAGTTAAAATGATTCCCAAACACAGAGTCAAGGGTGGCCCAGATATACCTCCTCAAAAATTATGACTTAGAAATTTATGATTTTTTCCAGCAACTTAAAAGAAATGTTTTCCTTTTTGATCTTTGCTATTGTGTTGGTAGTTTGGGACCACACCTGCTGGTACTCAGGGCTTACTTCGACTCTGCACTCAGGATCAACCCTGATGGGCTCAGGGGACTCTATGGGGTGCCAGAGAGTGAACTCAGGTTTGCTACACTGAATGCAAGTGCCCTATCTGTTGTACTAACTCTCTGGTCCTCTTTCTGGACCTTTAACTCCCATGAAGAGAAACTTCTAGCTGGTCCCAGTCAAGTGGTGAATTTTATCCTGGGTGGAATCTAATATACTCTGGTTGCCAAATCCCCAAACAATCCAACCGCTAACAAGTGAGGTCATTTTGGTGGAAGAATTGCATTTGTCAGTGTCTCAAAAGAGACACCAGCTGCAGGCGCTGGCCTGGCTCCGAACATAAATACTCCAAGTTCTCCCAGTTTCGTTCATTCCAGTTTGGCCTTTGGAGCTCTCCCATGTCAGAAGTGTTGCTGTCTTTCCTCAGCAACAAACAAGCCAAGAGCCCTCCCAAAGCCTTCTGTTTCTCCATTCTTTGCTACCTCACACACAGCAAAAGTGAGAGAAAAAACAACAACAACAACCTACTCTGTATATACTCTGCATGTATCTTTTTTATTTCATCTCCTAGTATTCTCAGAAGTGGAGAAGAAGCCCCCCACCACACTTCTTGAACCTCAGGATCCAAGTGACACTTTCTACAGTAACACTGTTAGTTCTGTGTCTGAGGAAAATCTCAGTGAGTCATTATTTCAGAACGGTGAGCTCATAGCTGTCTGCTTGGCGAGGCAAGGTTCTGATTTCTTCCTAAAAATAAAAAAAAAAATGGCTGCAAGGATTTTTCTCTCTCCATCATCACAAGTGCTGGTTTTCTCCGCATTGATGGGAAACTCACAGATCAGATCCCCCGGGGGGTGATGATGATGATGATGATGATGATGATGATGATAATAATAATAATAATAATAATAATAATAATAATAATAATAATCCTGGACTTATTCAAGAAACAAGAGGTGCCCGCATCAAGATGCAGAGCAAGGAAGATGCTCAACCTTTCAAATTCCAGAAGTTTCACACTCTTCTCTAATGAAATGATCTTTAAATCTCATTTGCATGAAGCATATTGGTTTTCCCCCTGGGTAATTTCTGTTCTGCTTGTCCATCCCTCTCTCTCTCTCTCTCTCTCTCTCTCTCTCTCTCTCTCTCGCTCTCTCTCTCTCTCTCTCTCGCTCTCTCTCTCACACACACACACACACACACACACACACACATACACACAATACATTTGGCATTCTCACTGCCAGTAGGCAGAAAAAGAATCCATAAAACCAAAAAATCATATCTTCTTTTCCAATTTCTTTTCTGTTCCCCACTGTCTGAATATTCCAGAATATTCATTTACAACTTGAAAGATTATATTTCCCTCCCTTTCCTTGGAAGGTTCAGGTTTGGCACCCTCAAACTTTCTTACTTAGAAATGTTGGCAGACGTGCTGTGCATGTTTATTGCCTATCAAGATTTTCAGGGTCAAGGGAGGAATGTGGGGCAGTCTGAAAACTACTCCTGTTCCTTGCTTTTATTAGCAATGAAAGTGTCCCATGAATGAAATCATTGTTGAGGTTTGTTTTCCACTTTGCTTACTTTGCTACTAAAAAAAATGTTTTTGAAATTTTTATTTCTGGGAACAGAATTCTTGATCTGCTTCCTAGGAAATCTTGCTCACCTCTGAGACTAATCAGTACTAAAATAAATAACACCCTCTCCCCCCTAAACCTCCCTAGAAAAGATAAAATAGAGCAAATTCCCCATCCTTTTGTTGAAGCAGAGTGAGATAGGAATGAAGGGATCTTCTGCTTCTTCAAGTGAAGTCTCTGTTATAAAACTGATAAGGTTTTTGTGACTTCTAAAGGCTGGAAGATGTGCGTACACTGGGGGATTGGGAGGATACTATTCTTGTCATCTTCAAAGGATCCTTTTAAGTGAGTATCTGAGTTTTGTGTCTACATCTTAGTTCTATTGTTTCCCTAAGAATGATTTTTCTGAGTTATCTGTCCCTGAGTCAGTCCTAATCAAATGCCTGGCAGAGTCAGGACTTAGAGAACATGCAGGGTGTAGCCAGCATTGGGAAAATGCATGCTCCATGAATGAAGGGGATTGGAGCTAATCCAACATATGACACACATTAGGGGTTGTCAGTTGAAAAGAAGCACTGAAGGCTGGAGAGATAGCATAGAGGTAGGGAGTGTTTGCCTTGCATGCAGAAGGACAATGGTTTGAATCCCGGCATCCCAAATGGTCCCCCGAACCTGCCAGGAGCGATTTCTGAGCAACCCCTGAGCTCTGCTGGGTGTGACACCCACCCCCCCCCCAAAAAAAGAAAAGAAGCACTAAAGGTGACAAAAGAAGGAAAGCTGAGGTCCAGAGGTGGAGAGTGTTATGGACTTCGGAACCTGGTCCCAACTCAGCTATGGGTTGACTGTGAAACTATTAGTGCTCTGAGTCCTTTTGTCCATATTGGTCAGTAAATATTTTCAGGAGGCCAGAGAAATAGGATAGTGTGGAGAGAGCATTTGCCTTGCACGAGGCTGATCCAAGTTAGATCCCTGGCATCCCATAGGGTTCCCAAGCCTACATAAGAGATTCCTGAGCACACAAAGAGGTGTGCTCTTTCTCCCCAATTTTTAAAGATTTTATAAAGGAAAACCATTTAAATAAGTGTCTGGTTGGGTTTCAACTCTCTCTCCACCCCAAACCCTCTGTCCCATGGAGTGACTTGAATCTGACCCTGAGGGTACATTTATTGGGGTTAGAAAAGTAGTATGTGGGGCCAACAAGGTAGTGCAGGGGTTAAGGGGTTAAGAGTTAAGCTGACCCAGGTTTGAGCTCTGCTTTGACCGATTTGGTATTTTGATATCATGATCATTTCACCTGGAGAAAAAAAAATTATTTTCCACTATCATCTTCAATTATGGTTTCTTTCTGACTCCAAATGAATAATGGCTTTCAGACCTCCCCGTTGCAACGGGAATCTTGAATCCCTTTTCTTAAAATAGGTTTCCCCTCCAAATTACATAAGTGTCCAGACCCATGAACCCTGGTTTCAGTCTTGCCCAGAGCCTCCACCCTCTGCACCAGCCTCCTTTTCCCTGGTACAAACAGTTCCTGTAAAACCTTGTTTTGACTCTTGATTGTCCCATGAACCAGCTGCTTCTTCCATTAAAAAAAAAAAAATACTGTCATTGTGCTTTGGGAATGAATGAAGTTTAACCTGATTAACTCTGAACTCTCAGAACTAGGGTTAAAAAAAAAAAGGCAAGAAATCCCCAATTTGTAGTTATAAATAAATAATATTTTCACATCCTTGCTCCCGCCCCACAATAAGGTTCTTTGAAAACATTCGTTTGACTGCTCTGCTTTTGGGGGGGAGGGTGGCGTGTAATTCTCAGTCTTTCTGCACCTCAGGATCCAGGAGACCAGACAGTTCCCTCCCAGAGCTTTGGTTTCATTCAGAAAATGATACAGAACTGTTAGACCAATCATTTATAACCACACTGGAAAAGTTTGATTCCAAGTCAGAAACAGCCTCCACTCTAGACTTTTGGATCTTTCTAGAAAAGTTCCTCTTTGCCTCGCCACATTCTGAACGGAAGAAGGGGCAGGGAACAGCAAGCTCAGTGCATGTTTCCACAGAGCCCCAAAATCAGCCCGTGCTGGGCATTTGCAACACTATTGTGCCCATGTGGGACGGAGGAGGATGGACAGCGGGAGCGGTTGTTCTGACTGGTTTCCACTTGGTTCTGCAAAAGGCTAAGTCCATGGCTGCTTCGGGAATTATAGAGCCTGCCTTGGCCTTTCAGGCCTGCCATGAGCTGCAAGGTAGCGCCAAAGGAATTAAAATCTGTCCCTGACATCAGGTGGGACTTAGGGGCATTTCTTTCTCAGGAGCCAATGTTCATGCATTTCAGTAAATCCAGTTCACTCCAGGCAGCTGTTCATCAGTGTTGAGAGAAACTACTAAGACTTTCTTTCCTGGAGTTGGTCCCAAACAGGGCACACTTCTCTTGTTGCTTCTTTTCCCTCATTATCTTTTTTCTGATCTGTCATGAGAAGCCATAGTGGATGATCCAACATTGCATCTAGGGGCCCGGGAGATAGCATGGAGGTAAGGCGTTTGCCTTTCATGCAAAAGGTCATCGGTTGGAATCCCGGTGCCCCATATGGTCCCCCGTGCCTGCCAGGAGCAATTTCTGAGCATGGAGCCAGGAGTAACCCCTGAGCACTGCCGGGTGTGACCCAAAAACCAACATTGCATCTATTTTAAAGTCTATTTTTTTATTCCCACTTTTTGTTGTTGTTTGTTTGCTTTTGGTTTTCGGTCTATACCTGCCGGTGCTCAGGGGTTACTCCTGGCTCTCTGCTCAGAAATAACTCCTGGCAGGCACCGGGGACTATATGGGATTCGGGATTCAAACCACCATCCGTCATGGGTTGGCCACGAGCAAGGCAAACGCCTACTGCTGTGCTCTCTCCAGCCCCAACCTCCTGTTTTTGTTTTTGTTTTTTTTTTAATGATAATACCGTGACTTTATAATACAGTCATTTCAGGTAGTCAGTAACTGACACCAAAGTCACCCCCAGTGTGACCTTCCCTGTACTAGAACTGGTGGCAAAAGAACCCAGTAGTGACAGGGCTCAGGAAGTGACTGGAGAAAGGGTTGTGTGTTTGCTCCCCTACTCATACCTCACCTGTCCCGAAGGCACCTCAGAGCGCCTGCTGAGTGGGGAAATGCCAGAGTGGAACAAAAGCCATTTTGGGAATGTGGCTGCTGTGTGCTGGAATGTGTGTGTGTGTGTTTCATTCTGCAGTTAAAGAGTATAGGGCAGCATAATAGATCTTGCGCCAGTCTGGGCTTTATTCAAGATCACTTCCAGGTTCTGGAGATCAGCCTGTGGGCTTCCTGAACCCAGGGCCAGCCTCTGGGTTCTGCTTCTGCTCTCATACTTCTGCTTCTGTTCCTCATGTAATACTTTTTTTTTTTTTTTTTTTTTTGGTCAACCTAAGAATCCAATTTTCTGAACTTTCAAGTACGTGCAATTGTATGAATTGCAGAGTTCTTTCTTTTCGTTTGGGAACCCCAGTTACCTACATCCACCAACCATCGTTTTCTCTTTATATCCCTGAATGCATATTATTTTTGAAGCATTTGAGATTGTTTATATACCTCATGTCTCGACCTCAAAATACCTTCTGTTTATTTTTCCTAAGGGTAAGATTATTTTCTTACTTCACTTAACAAATTTAGGACATTTAACCTTGACCTAGTATAACTGGGAATTGGTTGTAATTCAAATTTACATTCCAGCTGTCAGACGTGTTCTGCTAATGATTTTTTTTTAAAGAATATGGCATTTTGTCAAATTAAAGATATGCTGTAAGGCTATGTATCACAGGAATAGAAGGAAAAGCTATGCTAAGCTCTAACATTGCTTTTTTATTTTATTTTATTGTTTCTTTTATTGTTCTTTCTTTTTTTCATTCATTCTTACTTTCCTTACTTTCCTGATTTTTCTGTTTTTTCTTTTTCTGTCTTTCTTCCTTTCCTCCTTCTTCTTTTCCTTCTTTTTCTCCTTTCTCCTTTCCTTACTTCCTTCCCTCATTCTATCCCTTCTTTCTTCTTTCTTTCATTTATTTATTTACCTATTTATTTTGGTTTTTGGGTCACACCCAGCAGCGCTCAGGGGTTACTCTTAGCTCTACGCTCAGAAATCACTTGTGGCAGGCTTGGGGGACCATATGGCATGCTGAGATTTGAACCAATGACCTTCTGCATGAAAGGCAAATGCCTTACCTCCATGCTATCTCTCTGGTTCCTTTTCCTTTCCTCTTTCTTCCCTCCTTCCTTTTATCTTTTTCATTTTGTCCTTCTCTCCCTCACTCTTTCCCTAATTCCTTCTTTTTACCCTCCTTCCTTTTTTCCACCTTCCTTCTTCCCTTCCTTCTTCCTCCCTCTCCTTTCTGCCTTCCCTCCTTTCTTCTTTTTACTTTCCTTCCTTCTTCCCTCCCTCCCTAATTTCTTTCTCTCTTTACTCCTTCCTTTCTTCTTTTGACCTTCCTTTTCTTCCTTCTTCCCTCCCTCCTTTCCTCTCTTCTCCCTTTCTCTCTCCCTCCATTCCCTCCTTCTTGCATTAGTACCAGGTCATTTATTCCATTAACCTTTCCATCTCTTTAGTTTCCTTCACTCTGAATATTTTATGAAATCCACGTCATCAATCACACCATCTTTATGCGAGTGAGTGAGGGCATTTAACTATTTATATCTAGACAGACTGCACTTAGGCAATTCCCTGACTCCATGGTCCTGAACCAAGCACTTCCTACAGGAAGATTCCTGGCAACATAGTACACTTGTGGGAAAAGGGAAGAGGAAATAATGGGATCTCTCGATAAGGTCTGTCATGACAATCCACTGAGGTCCATAGCTGCAGAAGAGGTGCAACTTGGGATTTAGGGAGGATGTCCTTGTTTTCGGGACATGTGGCTTTAGGTTCTGCAGACACATGTACCTGTTCATCTGCTCTTTGTCTTGGTGGCTCTGCACCCATTTCTCCCAGGTGGCAGTTTTGTTTTTATCCTTATGTCCTGTTTGGCTCAGTTATTCAATTTCTACTTAATCCTCTCTGCCTGACTCTCAGAACTAGCCTCCCCTCCAGTTACCTTCCTGCTTAGTGATAGCATGGTGGCAGGGCATTTGCCTTGAACGCAGTTGACTGTGGTTCAATCCCCAGCATTCCATATGGTCCCTAGCACCACCAGGAGTAATTCCTGGACACAGAGCCAGGAGTACCACCTGAGCACCACTGGGTATGGCTCCAAAACCAACCAACCAACCAAAAAAAAAAAAACTTTTATCCTAGTTACATGATGGGATGGTGGTGTGTGTGGAATGGTGGTACCCTTTGCCAAAAAGGTCTAAGTGTCCTAGTCAAAGATCATAAATGTACAAATCAAAGTCACGGCTTCCTTTTCTTTCCCAAAAAATGGAAAATTGGAGGCCAGTGGTGAGTTTAGGGGGATGCAACTCAGTGCCTCCCACAGGACCTAGCACAAGCCTGATCTAGGGAGTGGCAGGGGCTGGGTGGAGTGGAAAGGGTGAGCCTGAATAGGCAGTTTGGGGTGCTGGAGAAGCTTCCAGAAAAACAGAAACACGCCCAAAACAAACCTCATCCCATCACACTCATCTCAAGGCCAGCAGGGTGGAAATTCTGAGTGGACCCAAATGACTCTATGCCTAACTTGCTGGGAGTGTGGAAGAAGTTCCTCCCTAACAGTGCTCATGTGCCCTGGAGTCCCTCCTGGAGATACTCAGCCTCCAGGTGGGACAGTTCTTTTTTTGTTTGTTTGTTTTGTTTTGTTTTGTTTTTGGATCACACCCGGCGGTGGCGCTCAGGGGTTACTCCTGACTCTTCGCTCAGAAATCGCAGGCTCAGGGGACCATATGGAATGGGATGCCGGGATTCGAACCACTATCCTTCTGCATGGAAAGCAAATGCCCTACCTCCATGCCATCTCTCCGGCCCTTGGGTGGGGCAATTCTATGTGGCCCAAGGCAATGATGTTATTTGGGCCGTTGGTGCTCAGGATCCTCTGGGGCCTCCTCCATCAGACTTAGGTGTTGGGGCATGTACTGGGGAGCTTGAACTTGGATCTTTGTCCATTTAAAACATGCATCCCTGGGACTGGAGAGATTGCCTCTTGCATGAGGCCCATCTAGGTTGAATTCATGATATCCTATATAAGGTGCCCTGTACACCACCAAGAGTGCAGAGTCAGTAGGCTCTGAGCATCATCAGGTATGCCCCCCACCCCCCCCCAAAAAAAAAAAAAAACATGCACCTCTTCCTCTAAGCTAGATTTTTTGGTTTCTGGTGTTTTTCAAAACCTGAAGCCAACTCAGACCTCAGAGACTAAATGCAGTAACCTATAGACACTAAAATTTAGTTGCATGCTGTTCTTCATGTCCAAGAACATGTGGCTGATTAACATTTGATTTTCCATGTGGGCAATGACAGTCAATAACATTCAGTTGCACACACTGAGTAGTGTTCCAGAACATGCCGTCAGTCAACACTCCTTTACATGTGGTCTAGAACATGCAGTAAATAGCCTTCAATAACATATGGCAAATAATATTCATTTACATGCCATCAATAACATTTAATTGCATGTGATCAATGACAGAGTCAATAACAGTCAACGAAAGTGCCCAGTACCATGTGGTACATATGTAACATGTGTGTATCACATGTAACATGTGATACATGTGATTCTTTTGACTCTGTACTCTACAGAAGGGTGTGTTATTCGGATGTTGGGGATGACTGATAGCAGGGAGGCGATGGATTTAGGGACCTGCAGGACCCTGGGTCCCATGTGAGAGTGCAGGATCAAGGCAACCACTTTGGGGATGTTGTAGGGCTGGGTGGGCTTGTGTGCATAAATGGGAGAGCTGGAGAAATTCACTGTCTTTTTCCTCCATTCCTGGAGTTCAAGTGTGCCCTCTGATGTCCCTCCAGCAGTCACTTGGGATGTTTAGAGATTATTCACCAAGATTGTTTCTGGAAGATTCTGTGCTGAGATGCTCTGCCAAGTAATTCTTACTGAGACCAGATTGTCTCTTGCACCAAAATCTTCTTGCAAGAGTTTTGCAGATGAAAAGAAATGGAGAAACTCTGATGTCCCTAAGAAAGTTGTTCATGTCACAGTTTTAAGCTTAACTTTGATATGCTTTTTTCTACTCAGGTTTTCTGGGGTTGTTGAAGTCAATCAGCATTACCAGTTCTCTCTCAGTTTCTCCTTCACTTGATTCTGGCAAGGTGCATAGACTGAGTTCATCCCTCTCCCGTGTCCCCCACCTCACCCCACTTCTAGCCCTACCCTAGTTGCCTAAATTCCAAGGATGCTATTTTCCTGCTGCTTGGTTACGTGGTGTGATTTGAAACTGTGGCAGGCTCAATCCTTGACATAGCCTCTTCCTCTCAGGAAAACTGCCATATTAAACCTGTCCAGAAGAGGAAAATTCTCTTCTTTGAACTTATTATTGAAAAGAAAATTGTAATAAAACTTATGTCTCGGGGCCCGGGAGATAGCATGGAGGTAAGGCGTTTGCCTTTCATGCAAAAGGTCATCGGTTCGAATCCCGGTGCCCCATATGGTCCCCCGTGCCTGCCAGGAGCAATTTCTGAGCATGGAGCCAGGAGTAACCCCTGAGCACTGCCGGGTGTGACCCAAAAACCAAAAAAAAAAAAAAAAAAAAAAAAAAACCCTTATGTCTCACTAGGCTAATGGAGATTGGCTTGTGCTGAGGCTGCATTGCTGGGATAGTTCGTATGTGGCTCATGTGTGGTGGATACAGGTCTCAAACTCAAGACTTCTTTCCATTGAGCTCTCCCTTGGATTCCCTGGATATCATCTTTTTTAAGACTGAATAGTACTACCTGTGTATGCATATATATGACCCATCCAGGTTTCTTTTTTTGTTTGTTTTTTTTTTTTGTTTTTGGTTTTTGGGTCACACCCGGCAGTGCTCAGGGGTTACTCCTGGGTCCATGCTCAGAAATTGCTCCTGGCAGGCACGGGGGACCATATGGGGCACCGGGATTCGAACCGATGACCTTTTGCATGAAAGGCAAACGCCTTACCTCCATGCTATCTCCCGGGCCCCCATTCCAGGTTTCTTAACCTGTTTGACAACTTACTGGTCAGATGCTGAGGTTCTCCCCAATACTTGCTGTCATAAACAATATAACCATGAATACAGAAGAAATTGATCTCTGAGTTTGTGTTTTTGGGGTTCTTTGTTAGACCTTAGCCTTGAAGGAGAAGCATCAAAGGGGGTGAAAAACTTTGTTCTTTCTTTGTTGTTGTTGTTTTTTAGTAAAATTTCTTTTCTTTTTTTTTTTTTTTTTTTGCTTTGGGTCACACCTGGCAGTGCTCAGAGGTTTCTCCTGGCTAAGCTCAGAAATAGCCTCTGACAGGCTCAGGGGACCATATGGGATGCCAGGGATAGAACCACAGTACGTCCTGGGTTGGTCGCATGCAAGGCAAATGCCCTAGTGCTGTGCTATCTCTCCAGTGCCCAAAATTTCTTTTTTTTATTTTGTTTGTTTTTGGGTTACACCTGGCAAAGCTCAAGGGTTATTTCTGGCTCTACACTCAGAAATCACTCCTGGCAAGCTCAGGGGACCATATGAGATGCCTGGGAACTAACCTGGGTTAGTCTTGGGTCGGCTGCTTACAAAGCAAATGTCCTACCACTGTGCTATTGCTCCAACCCTAGATTTCTTTTGTTTTAGACACTAGTTTACAGAATTGTTCATAATACAGTTATTTTTGGCATTCCATATTCCACCATGAATGTAAAAGTCCCTTCCACCTGGTCATCAGTTTCCCAACCTCCCCAAAACCTGTTCCTTGGAGGGTAGGAATCATTGACTTCATATTGTGTGTATTACTACTGAGAATTACTACTAAGAATGAAAATTCTGTGGCCAGAGGATAGTTCAAGGCTTTTGCCTTGAACACACCCGATCCAGGACAGATTCGGGTTTGATCCCCCGACATCCTGGATAGTTTCCCGAGCCTGCCAGGAGCTTTTCTGAGTGCAGAGCCAGGAATAACCCCTGAGCATCACTGGGTATGATCCAAAATTTGAAAAAAAAAAAAAAAGAAAGAAAGAAAGAAAATTGTGGCCTCACAAGTGGTTGCTTGGTCCACAAAGTTGAAAATCTTAGGCACAGGGCTGATGAATTTGTATGGACATAATAGTGGTTTGTAGGGACTCTCTGAAGGGCTACAAGGCAGATTATATCCATGAGTTTTTCCTGCTAGTTGGACCTCTCTTTTGAGAGTTCCATGAGTGTATGGTGTTAACTGCTTAGAGAGACATGGTGGAAGGTTCTGGAATATGGATGTGGCTGCCACGACTTCTGGAAGTACAGAGGTGCAGCAGTGGGGGTGGGAGGGTAGACGGGAAAGTGGCCTAATCTAGCTCCAAAGCTTCCTGGAAATGTCTGTTGTTGTTTTTCTGGAAAGAAATAAAAGCTGATCTTTGTCTAAACTGGGAATTCAGTCACCTAGAGAGTATCTGTTGGGTCCTGAGTCACTTACTGCCCAAGTTCACATCATTGACCTAAAAGCATCTGACTGTTGTGTCTTCAGTTTGCATCCAGCCTCTCCCATCCCCAGACCAGAGGCCACAGGCATTTTGCTTGCATCCCTCATGCATCCTATCCAATGGATTTATCAGCAACATTTTCCATTCTCCAAAGTGTGATTGTTGGATTCTCATTAAAAAAAAAAAATCAGTGAAATTTTTTGGGGGGGGTCACACCCGGCAGTGCTCAGGAGTTATTCCTGGCTCCATGCTCAGAAATTGCTCCTGGCAGGCTCGGGGGACCATCTGGGGCACCGGGATTCGAACCGATGACCTTTTGCATGAAAGGCAAACGCCTTACCTCCATGCTATCTCCCGGGCCCCAAATCAGTGAAATTTTAATTTAGGTGACTACTAAGCCTTCTTTTCTGCCTTAATTAACTTTCATTGTGAGGCACCAAACCGCTGAAACAAGAGGGTTCCAACACTCAAGAGAAGAATATAAGGGACTTATAGACAGATAGATTTGTTGTAAGGGGTACACTTTTGCTGTAGGGGGCACCAGGTAGCAAGATGGAAGTTTCCCTTCCCCTTTCCTTCCAGAACATTTCAGAGACCCCAAGTGTTAGATTATACCTTATTTTACTCAAAACAAAAGAAGATCATCCCTGATTCCTTTGTATCTGTTTGTTTACAGCTTGGTTTTACCCCCAAACATATCATCTTACATGTAAACCTGGGCGGGACTGGCTCAGGATAGTCTGTAGTCTGAGCAATCTGTCCTTACTCTAGCCTTACTCCCCCCAGCCTGGTGGTCTTTGTACTCAATATAAGTGACTGTTCTGGCAGGCAACTCACTCTCCATATGAGGTAGAAGATTGCCGGGCTACAAGTGTTTTATCTTAGCCTGGTTTGGATTATTTTGTGCAGCAATTCTGCTTCAGACCCGCCCACCTGGGGTTGAAAATACAGGGTATAGGGTGATTTTATACCTGTG
Source organism: Crocidura indochinensis (assembly GCA_004027635.1). Taxonomy (NCBI): domain Eukaryota; kingdom Metazoa; phylum Chordata; class Mammalia; order Eulipotyphla; family Soricidae; genus Crocidura; species Crocidura indochinensis. The sequence goes on along the minus strand of PVKC010004109.1, from coordinate 16,217 downwards.
CAATCTCTTTCATGTCTGGCACAGTCCCTCCTGTGTATCAGTCCAGTGACTGAAAAATGTGTCTTTATATGCATGTGGTCCACCCAGCTGAAATCAAAGATTTTCTCAATGGAAAGAAGGGCTGAGGGACAGGACCTGAATTTTTCATTCTCACCAAAGCCAACTGTTCTTTGACCCTGTTTGCAGGCATAAGAGTCACTTTGCAGGGGAAGGGGATGGAGTACATTGTGCCTAGTCTCCAGTGGAGGCATCAAGGAGCAAGAATTCTAGTCAGGGGAGACCCAAGACAATGGCACAGCAGAAAGGACGCTGGCCTTGCACGCAGCTGACCTGGATTTCAATTCCCAGCATCCCATAAAGTCCCCTGAGCACCACCAGGAGTAATGCTGAGGGCAGAGCCAGGAGGAATAACCCCTAGGCACCACTGGGTGTGGCCCCCAAACCAAACCAAACCAGCAAAAATAAGCAATTCAAGCCAAAATTCTTACATACTCCTGAACTGGTGTTCAGGAGTGAAGACAGACCAATTGATCCAGTTTGTTCTCAACTGGGCCTGAAATGTGATTGCTTGTCCTTGGGGTGGTGGACAGGAGATGATTAGGTCTCATTGTCTTTTCCTGGAGTTTACACAGTCGAATTTTTTCACTCAGTGTTCTGCACAGCACATGCACTTTTCCTGGGCCACTTGTCTCTCCAAGCGTCTGGCTGGCTCTTTTCCACACACTAGAACTTTTCAGAAGGTTGACTAAGTCACAAAATGGGGTTCAGGGGGTTATTTACAGCACAGGTTCTTGCTGGCTGCCCTTGATTGTAGACAGTGTATATGGGTAGGTGTCACTAGATTATCTGCTCCTGACTCCCCAAATGCTGCCAGAGGCAAACCAGGTTGAGTTTTAGCAAGTCCTTCTGAGCATTAGTGTTTGCATTCTGCAGTCATGAGCTGGGAGAAACAGGAATCTCAGAATTGAGCCAGGGAAGGCCCAGCCTTAAACTTTGTGGTCCTTCATCCCTTGCAGTCATAGGAGTTGGTGGTGCCACAGAGGCAGAGTTGCCAGGACTGCAGGCCTGGGAAAAACCCAGTACTAACAAGCACTTGCCCTTCTCCTCTTCCAGCTCAACCAGAAATTCAGGGGTTAGGTAAGAGGGCACTGGACCCAAGTTCTCTATGGAATTTAGAAGCAAGGCTAAATAGTCACAAACTGAGTTGGCCCCTTCACAGAAAAAAATAAAATTTTTAAAAAATCATCACTCCGGGACCGGGTGGTGGCGCTGAAGGTAAGGTGCCTTGCCTTGCTGGCACTAGCCTAGGACGGATGGACATCGGTTCGATCCCCGGTTATCCCATATGGTCTCCCAAGGCAGGAGCGACTTCTGAGCGCATAGCCAGGAGGAACCCCTGAGTGTCACTGGGTGTGGCCCAAAAACCAAAAAAAAAAAAAAAATCATTACTCAGGGGCTACAGTAATAGGACAGTGTGAAGGGTATTTGCCTTGTACATAGCAACCTGGTTCGATCCCCAGCACCTCAGATGGTCCCCCAAGCTCTGCGAGGAGTGATCCCTGAGTGCAGAGCCAGGAGTTATTGCTGAACACCACTGACTGTGACCCAAAAACAAATAAATAAATAAATAAACCCAACAGTGAAAGAAGTGAAATATAGGAATGTACATAGAGAAAAATAAACAAAATCGAAAATACAATCAAGGAGAGCAATAAATAAAATATGAATCTCTGATGAGATTTAAAAATATCAACAAAATAAAAAATCAACAAGAGCTGCTAAGACTGATCTTACATATAGTACAGAAAATATGAAGGAGCAAATTTAAATAATGATTCGGCTAATATTAAGATCATAGTTTTAAGGTAAATTTTTTTAAATCAATATGATAAATTTAGTCAAATGCTAAAAGTCCTTAAGGGGAAATATAGCCATTTTGTGTCATGTCTAAGTTGATTTTACACCAAGGTCTAAAATCAGTTCAATATGAGAAAAATATATAAATACATTTTATCATTTTAACAGACTAGAGAAGAAAAACCCTTTTATTTATTCCAATAGCTACAAATTTTTGTTCTGTTTTGTGAGTCTAAGAAATAAAGAAATATGTCTCAAACCAATAACTCAAACCACAAATCAAAATAAAACAGAGAAGCCATATGCCAAAACAGACCAAAAGAACATGGTATTGCACTGCATGGTATGAGGCTTAAAACTACCCCTACTGAACTAAAAATAAAATGAGAATGCCATACTTACCTGGCAGGGGAGATACCATGATCACGAAGGTGGTTTCCCCAGGGCGAGGCTCACCTATTGCACTCCATTTGTGCTGACCTCTTCGATTTCCCCAAATGTGGCAAACTCAACTGCATAATTTGTGGTAGTGGGGGACTGCTTTCGCGATCTACTCTGAAGAAAAAAAATGAGAATGTCATGATCATCACTTTTATTTCACGATGTTATACATTGCTAAGCCTCCGTAGTAGGAGAAACCAAATATCATGAATCCCAGGTCATATGACTTCACAGATATGGCAATTGAATTTGCAGGTAAAGTTGGAGAATGAATGGAAAGTTAGCAAAATCCACCTGCACAAAAACCCATTGAATTTCTGTTGATCACTAACAGAATATCTATTAAGTTATTTGATGATAAGAGTAATAAAAGAAGGTAAGATATGAGGAATAGAACTAACAAAATAGACAACATCTTTTTTTTGGTTGTTGGCTTTTGGACCACACCCGGCGGCACTCAGGCATTATTCCTGGCTCTGTGTTCAGATATCACACCTGACAGGCTTGGAGGACTTTATAGGTTGCCAGGGATCGAACCCCGGGTTGACCACGTATAAAGCAATCTTACCCGCTGTGCTATGTCCCGATAACACCTTTAAAAAGAAAATTCTGGGGGGCCGGAAAGATAGCATGGAGGTAAGGTGTTTGCCTTGCATGTAGAAGGTCAGTGGTTCAAATCCTGGCATCCCATATGGTCCCCTGAGCCTGCCAGGAGCAATTTCTGAGTGTAGAGCCAGGAGGAACCCCTGCTGCTGGATGTGACCCCCCCCCCAAAAATTCTGAAATCTTATTAAAAACTTTCAGGGAGTCATTAAAAACTAGGAACAGGGATGGAGCTCTGCAAAGCAGGTCTGAATGTGTATGGGAGAACATGTGTTCTGCATGGTGATAGACATGTGATCTGCATGAGTATGAAAGTGCCTATGATCTGCACTTAAGTGGAGGAGCACATGATGGAGCTTGTGGTCTGCATGTGTATGGAACTGCACGTGTAATAGAACATATGCTCTGCATGTATGTGGATGAGCATATGGGATAGAACATATGGTCTGCATGTTTGTGGAAGAGCATTGTAATAGAGCACACAGTCTGCATGTATGTAGAAGAACATGTATGACTGAACATAGGGTTTGCATGATGGGCAAGACCTTCTGGCTGCCCCAGGCTGGAAGCTGGTCCCTGGTCTCTCCACTATACTCCTTCCTCTGGAAGGCTCTCTTCTCCTTCCCTGCTGCCTGCAGGAGCCAGTTCTGCCCCTGGCCCAGACTGCTAAGGCCCTGGCAGGGTTTCTAATTGGCCCAGAGTTTGCACCCTGATGAGGCTGGGAAGGGATGACTCACCTCTGACCATATTGACCATGGCCTTCACTGACATTTGCTCGCCCAGCCCTGGCCCCATCTAAGCAGCTGCTCACAGCCCCCCCTCTCCAGGACTGTGTCCATTCCCTGTGTCTCTCAGCCTCTAGCTTCCCAGTCCTGGGCCTCATGGAAAAGCCCAACTTTCCTGACCCAAACAGTTGAACAGAACTGGGTTTGGTGCTGGGTCAGCAAAAAAGGAAAGTGCAGGCGAGGCAATCCTACTACTTATGCTTCTCTGAAAGAGAGTTCAAATAGCAGTTGGGCACTAGCCTTGCATGTTCAATCCCCAACATCCCATATGGTCCCCTGAGGCTCACCAGCAGTGATTCCTGAGCACAAGCCAGAAGTTAGCCCTGAGCACTGCTAAGTGTGACATAAAAGCAAAAAGAAAAGCTCAATGCCTTGGGTGGTACATCCCCTGTGGTCCTGCCCAGAATAGCACCAGGTTGACAGAGAGTGGATGGGGGTCACTCTTCCTGCTGTCAGTAACATGCTCAGCTCACATATGACTTCTCCCATTAGGTCCTAGGTAAAGGGAGACATTCCCTGGGAGTTGGGTTAAGGCAGGGGTAGTGAACAAGTTCGACACAAAGAGCCAAAATTTTAAACTGTGAGAGTCATCGAGCCACACCGCGCAATGACCTGCCAAAACAAACACTCACACAAAATATATTAAACACATATTGCATTTTGCCATTTTGAGTGAGGGTAAAAATCCTGCACTGATGGTAAGGGTGTACTGTGCCCTCCACACTAAGAACTAATGGCAAGATGTGACCCAACATGAGGCACATGGGTCCCCCTACTCTCTGGCCCGTGTAGCTGTTTCTGAGGGAAGGGAGACTGGAGAACCCAACCTGGGGGCGGGACTACGCGCTTGGATATCTCTCCTCAGAGGTCCCTCCTCAGATGCAGCAGAACAAAATCCAAACTTGGCAAAGAGCCACAGTATACAAAATAATGATAAGAAGCAAAGAGCCATATTCATTTTGGCCAGGAGCCTCATGCAGCTAGAGAGCTGTGTGTTCACCACCCCTGGTAAGGTCTGGTTATCCCACAGTTCCCAAAAGGAAAAGGGAATCCCTATTCCCCTATCCAGCAAGGTTAGGGAAGCAGTTTCTTTTTTTTTTTTTCTTTTTTTTTTTTTTGGTTTTTGGGCCACACCCAGTGACGCTCAGGGGTTACTCCTGGCTATGCGCTCAGAAGTCGCTCCTGGCAGGCATGGGGGACCATATGGGAACCGGGGGATCGAACCGTGGTCCCTCCTAGGCAAGGCAACAGGCACCTTACCTCCTACTCCACCTCCCGGCTCCCATCAGTTTCAATCATATTTATTTTCTGCTAATAATCCACACAGATATGAGGGTAAAAGAGGCAAGAAATTCGAATAAAACCATTTATCAGCAAGCCAGCTGCTCCAATCCCTGAGATCACAAAAGTCTCCCTCCTTTCATCCTTGCCTCGTATTTATTTAAATCCAAACAGTCCTCCTCACCCTAAAAGGAGGAGAAGGAAAGCAGACAGAGAGAACAGATACAAAAGAGAAATATTGGGACCTGAGAGGTGGTGCAAGTGGTAGGGCATTTGCCTTGCATGTGCTAACCTAGGATGGACCGCAATTTGATCCCCTGGCGTCCCATATGGTCCCCCAAGCCAGAAACAGTTTCTGAGAGCATAGCCAGGAGTAACCCTGGAGCATCACCGGGTGGCCCAAAAATAGAGAGAGAGAGAGAGGGAGAGAGAGAGAGATTATAAACACCTCTATATACCTCACATTGGGGGTGCAGGGATCCCCATTATCCTGCACCTTGACCTGGAGGGGGGTGCTGGAGCTGATTCCAGAAGAGTCAGAAATAGTCCAGCCCAGCCGTCAAGCCCTCCCTACCCTCTTCTTGGTTGTGATTTGGAATAAAACTGGGGCGATAGAAGATTTTTTTGTTTTGTTTTTGAGTCACACCCGGCTGCGCTCAGAGGTTACTCCTGGCTCTACACTCAGAAATCGCTCCTGGCGGGCTCAGGGAACCCTATGGGATGCCGGAGTTTGAACCACCGTCCTTCTGCACGCAAGGCAAACGCCCTACTGCTGTGCTACCTCTCCGCCCTGGTAATAGAAGGTTTTTCACATCTCAGGCTGAGCCCTGCAATCCCAACCCACTTGGTGGTGTGTTTGTTGGATGCACTGGATGCCTCTGGTGCTAACGGAACCCAGCACTCCAAAGGGAGGATCTGGTGAGATGCAGGCCTGGAAGCAAATGTTGATGCAGGAAATAATCCACACAGTGAAAAGGTCCAAGAACAGGTTCAGGAAATCCAGCACTCAAGCAAGGAATCCAAACACACTAGCTTTCTGCTCCTAAGAAGGAATTCAGCTTGGTGGAGGAATACTGAAGAAAGAGTGACTGCCTTCCTTATACCTCTGCTTTTATTGACAAGAACCAGGGTGGGAGAGAAATACCAAGTAGGGAATAATCCAGTAGTCCCATCACCAGATCACACTCTAGGGTGGAGTATGAATATTGATTAGAATGGTACCAGCAATCCAACACTCGGGCATGCAGAGCTTATACTAGGTGACCCTCACTCCCAAATGCCCTTTGTCAGTTAAGGGACATCATTTCAAAACCTTTTATTTTGGGAGACTTGGGGGAACTCTTCCAAGAGATTCTTCCATTGATCCTCCCAAAAACACACAGCTGACCTGACTGGATGGTTCAATGCTCAGGACCACCTGGTAGTGTTTTGTGGAACCACTCAGAGCAGGTGTCCAGCTCAGGGACCTCTGTTTACCAGCACATGTCTGGGCACCATCTCCCTGCCCCCAGTCACTTGGTCTTTCAGAGAACTGTATCCCCCCATCACACTGGGTGCCACTCTGTTTCAAGCTCTGTCTTCCTCTAAAATCGCCTTGCTTTCTTCAACAGATTTCTTGCATTTGGAGTAGTGGAAACTCATGAAAAAACCAAGGTGGGAAAAATCAAGGTCACTATGATGGGGTTGAGCAGAACTGATGGGGAGAAGTCACCCCCATTCTGGCCAAGGTCATGGCTGGCCTAACTCCTAACTGCAAAGACCAACCAGCCACTTTTAGAGTCTCTGCTTCCTTCTCTGCTGTCCACCTCTTCTTCCCCCTAAGTCTTTCTCTTCCATTTGAGTGGTGACACACAAATTGTGTTCCGGGGCTCCAAGTTAGTGCCTTCACCCCCAGATTATCTCTTTAGCCCCTCTTCTCTTGGGGTTTTATTCTTCTCACTGGGGTAGACAGATCTTGACTTTCTTTGAAAACTTTGTGTACTTTTTAAGATCACAGGGATTTCTTTGTTCCTTTCGTTTGTGAAGAGCAGTGGAGCAGTGGATGGATTTATTGTGTTCAGCTTTGGCCTCCCTGTACCATATTGTCTTATGAGGGCATGAGAGTCAGTTTGCTAATTATTGGGGGAGGAGGTTTGCAGCATATTACTAGCAGCTAACACTTTTTTGTTTGTTTTGGAACCACATTGGTCATGCTTAGGGGGATACTCTTGACTCTGCCTTTAGAAATCACTCCTGGCGGGCTCAGAAGTGCTGGGTATAGAGGGATTGAATCTGGATCTGCTGAGTGCAAGGCAAATGCTCTTCCCACTGTGCTGTCCCTCCAGCCCTAGATAATGCTCTTAAAGTTTTGTGTGCATTTCCTTTTAGAGTGAGAGAGCAATATTATGCTTGCATTATTCAAAGCACTTGGCATTTGGCCACCCCTGATGCTCTAGGGAGGAAGCTACATGAGCATTGAAAGTACTTGATCGATTCAAATGTGGCACAATTTCTCCTGTGAAACCATGTAGACTTCTTCTCTGTTTTTATCTTTATTTCTCCCATAGAAATTTCCTTTAAGTTTCAGTTCTCAGTTGGAGTCAGTTTTGCTCAGATATGTTTCCCAAAGAAATCTTCTGCCTGTGGGACTTGATTTCAGCTTCATATCCATTAAGCCACACCACACTGCTGTATTATTGATCTGGCTCCTCATTAACCTTTTAACACATGCAACTCCTTTTTGCCAAGAACTTTAAAAAAAAATTTTACGCCACATTGGGACTGGAATGATGGCGCAGTGATAGGGAATTTGCCTTGCATGCGGGGTCAATTCCTCGGCATTCCATATGATCCCCCAAGCCAAGAATGATTTCTTTTTGGGAGGGGTCACACCCGGCAATGCTCAGGGGTTACTCCTGGCTCTATGCTCTGAAATATGCTCCTGGCAGGCTCAGGGTACCATATGGGATGCTGGTATTCGAACCACCGTCCTTATGCATTCGGAAGAAATGCCCTACCTCCATGCTATCTCTCCAGCCCCTACCAGGAGGGATTTCTGAGAACATAGTCAGGAGTAACCCCTAAGCAACACTGGTTGTGGCCCAAAATTAAAAAAATTTTTCTACTCCATACCCAGTGATGTTTTGCACTTAGGAATTACTCCTGGTGGTATTTAGGGGACCCTATGGGATTCAAGGGATCAAACTCAGGTCAGTTACATGCAAAGCAAGTTTCCTCCTTGCTGTCCTATCACTCTGGTCCCAGCCAGAGACATTTTATGAGCCCCTTTGGGAAAGACATATAGGCTAAAAGTAAACAGCAAACAAATCATACATTGACTTGAAAACAAAATATTTTGTTGCTTGTGTGGGAGCCATGCCCAGAGGTGCTCAGGGCTGACTCCTGGCTCTGTGCTCATGGATCACTCCTGGCAGGGCTCAGGGAATTATCTGGGCCTTCCCCACTTTCCTATTACTCTAGCCTCCCCAGAAACTGCCTTTGGAAGCCCAGGCAAAGCTCCATATGTTTCTGCAGGGCTGATAGAGGTGTTTTCTTGTAGGGTGGCCACAGACCACAACGTAGACAACACCACAGAGATCCTGCGGGAGTGGCTTCGAGGTGTGCAGCGGGCTTACCACAACGTGGAGTGGCGGCCCATGGCGGAGCCCAAGTGAGTAGCCAACCCACAACCTTTCTGTGCTTCATTCCTGTCCCACTAGTTCTGCTGAGGACATGCTGTCTGTCCCCCTTCCTCTCCACCAGCCTCACACAGGTTTCCTATAGACACCCTTCAAGGTGAACTGACACACAAAAAATCCTGCTGTTAGTGGGAATGAATATGCCTTTCCATGGATCACTTCCAGGTCACCTTTCCAGAAGCTTCTTTTTGGAGGGAGTGTAAGGGGGTGGGCTCTTCCCAACAGGCCCCACAGCTTTTCTTGGTCATTTTGGGCCAAATGAACTGTTGGTATGAGGATGCTATATTTCGTGTCCTGGAGTCCTGGAACTCACAAGGTACTCTGTCATTTTTTCAGGAACCACTAGGACTGCAACCAGTAATACTTGAGGATATGAGGGATTCAGCCAGGGATGGCCACTGCAAGTTGCTTGCCTTGATCCTCGTGGCATCCCATGGGCCCCCCTCAGAATCTGGGTGTCTTTTTTTTTTTTTTGCACACTCAGGGGTTACTCCTGACTATGGCTCAGAAATCCCATATGGCTTGGGGGACCATATGGGACGCAAGGGAATTGAACCACAGTCAAACTGGGTCAGCAACGTGAAGGCAAATGCCCTACTGCTGTACTATCTCTCCAGCCCTGCCCCCTCGGAATCTTAAAGGAACTCCCTTGTGTTTGTGTTTTGGGGGTGTGTTTTTTTCTCTCGGTTCTGTGCTCAGAATCACACCTACTGTTGCTCAGGGGACCATCAGGGTGCCAGGAATCAAACCCAGGTCTACCTCATGCAAAGCAAGCACCTTTACCCACTATACTATCTCTCTAGCCCTTCCACTTGATTTTTTTTTAATTTTGGGTCATACCAAGCAGTACTCAGGGGTTACTTCTGACTCTAAAGTCAAGAATCACTTCTGGGGACGCTGGGGATCAAACCCCGTTTGGACACATGCAAGGCAAGCACCCTCCCTGATGTTCTCCTCACCTCAAGAAAACCTTTAAATCAACCCATTCCAAATAGCTGCCATTCACCCCACTCACATTTTTGCCAGTTGCCCCAATCCCAGCACGCTTATTTTCCATGTCCAATGTGTGGATACAGCAATAGGCTTGATTACCATGGTCAATTAATTGGGTGAGCCACGAGTCTTTCTTTCCCTCAGAAATCTGGGGTGCCCTGGCAGCTCTGCCACCTGTAAATGTCTGCTATTTCCTTCACGTGCCCTGTTCTTGGCAGGCACAAAATTTCAAGCCTGCTGCCAGCACGAATGAGAGCCTGGCAGCATGAATTAACGTATTGAAAATGCCTGGAATGTTCTCAGAACTGCATGCAGCATCAAGAATGGGAGAAGTGGCAGGAATGGAGCTGCCTGGATTTCTGCCCAGGGGAAAAAAAACACTTACTCAAAGTCAAATTTATGTTGTGCTACTGCTACCAATAGTAATGCTGAGTGTCATTCCAGAACAAAATTTTCTGCTTCCTCCACTCTATAATGTTTTTCTTATGTGTGTGTGTGTATAACGTCTTTATGTAGCTATTTCAAATTCCTGTATTATATTATTAAACAAAACTGAATAATATTACGAAAGATTTTGGACAAGCTATTAAAGGTTCCTTTTAGTGTCCAGGATATAGCATAATGGGTAGAGACTTACTTTGGCATGCAGCCAACCAGGATTTAATCACTGACACCCCATATAGTTTCCGGAAGCTGCCAGGAGTGATTCCTGAGTGTAAAGCTGGGAGCTGCTCTTGAGCACCACCAGCGTGCCCCCCCCCAACCAAAAAAAAAGTTCCTTCTAGTGGAATTGGATCACAATGTCTCAGAAATTGTTCTCCTTGTGGTTTTCCATATCGCCAGATTTGAATTGTTGGGATCATGTGCCAAAGTCGGGGTGATGAATATTTAGGAGGGCATTTGGGGGCACTGGGTTTAGGGAAGCAGGGACCCCCCTTGCAATAGTAATGGGAGCTGTGGTGCAAAGGAGGAACCACAGTGTTCACTCCCTCCACCAGGGCTCTGGACACTGTTGGGTCATGGCTTTGCTCTCATGGCAAACGGGCTGAGAAGCAGCCTGAAGAGCGTGAGCAGAGCTGGGCAAGATCCATGGTTGTGCAGTCACTTGGCCAAAGCAGCCAGGAGTCCTTGGAATGGTCCTTTGGGGAAATCCATCCCCAGCCCACGGGATTGTGGGTGCTAAGAGACCCCAGAGTACCCTGGCTACTTCCTGAACTGGTCCTCGGGGGTCCAGTCAGTGTGGAGGACCTCTGTGGAGCCTGCATTGAGACATGACCCTTTGCCTTCCATTTTCAACAGCGACTTGTCACAGAAAATCTTGCCTATTACTATGTCACCACGTTCCCACAATTTGAAAGGACCAGAGAGCTGTTCAGTGACACCAAGACTCAAAGTTCATGCAAAGGCAAGGGGTTTATTGTTCAAGCATATATGCCTGGGCACCCAGCATGGCCATATGGCTAGAGGCTGAGAGCCCTGATCACAAATCCAGCAGTTCTTTTATAACATTGCAGTACAATGGAAAATTTACAGAACACAGCATGACCTTTGATTTCAGGAAGTTTAGTGAATTTTACATTTCAGGGAACATTTGGAACATTCATCACAGACACAATAACAGGTAGTACAGGTTCGGTGAATTTTCAGTTGGGGTCACCTTAACCTTTTGGGGGTTTTCTGGGAGTGTGCAGACTTTTTAACTTGTTCATGTCCCTTTTCATATTCTATGCAGTCACATTTCCACCTGTCAATATGGCCACATTTCCCCCACTTACATGCTGGCAGAGCCTGTGAGGGAGTTCCTGGGGTTGACTTTAGACTCCAGTCGAATCCTTGAGACATACCTGACTACAATCTGTGTCGCATTCAGTAAATGTAAGGGCAGGTTCTATTTCAGTTTTCCCCTCTATGGAATGGGCAGCTGGTGATTCTGCCCCCTGAGGGAGTTGGAACATTCCCTATTAAGAGATGAGAGTTCAGAGAATAGCCTGTTTCTTCCTCTTTCCTCTGGGTGATGGGGTGATCATAACCACCAGCTCTCATTCTGGGGTCATGAGAAGAGTAAGTGAGGGAGACAAATAGACAGACAGGCAGACTTTTCCTGGAAGTCTTTTATTCTAAGTTGTTGGCATCACGGTCATCCTATTATTATCATTATCATCATCATCATCTTCTTCTTCTTCTTCATCATCATCATCATCATCATTATTATTATTGCTATTTTAGGTCTTATCCAGATGAAATCGGGCCTAAACATTGGCCCAGCTCCCGTTTCGCTCACGTCATGAAGCTACGTCAGGCCGCCCTGCGAACGGCGAGGGAAAAATGGTCAGACTACATTCTGGTAAAAACAGGCGTTTGGCTTCTAGAATACTCCAAACCCATGGAGGGCCAGAGTGCTCTTTGGGTAATATTGACCCCCTGGGTCCCAACTCATAGGACCAATTCAAAATATCTTGGTGGCAGGCATCTGCTCTTCTGGTTTCAAACCTTGCATCAGGGAAATTGGGGGCCCTTAACACTATTTTCACCCCAGCTCCACCTCTGGCTGCATTTTCTAGGACAAACTAGTCTTCTGCTCTGTCCCGGTCATCTGGTCATCATGATGAGTAGGAGCAAGCAGAAGACCCTTTCCTGGGCTGGGGCCAACCTTGCCCGCTTCCTTCTATAAACGGACAGTGACAATTTTTCTTCCAGGAGTCTATTTTTTCAGGTTCCTTAAAGCCCATTTCAGGCTGGAGCAAGAACATAGTGGGGAGGACACTGGCCTTGCACATGGCAGACCAGGGTTTGATCCCTGGCATCCCATTGGGACCCCTGAACACTGCCAGGAGTGATTACTGAGTGCACAGTTGTGAGTCAGCCCTGAGAACTGCCAAAAACAGAACCACGAGGAAAACTCAATTGAGGCTGGAGAGACAGAACAGGGGTACAATACTTGCTTTGCACACAGCCAAGCCTGGTGTGAGCCCTGATACCACATTGATCCCTGAGCACCGTTTCTTGAGGCCCAGTTCAGACCCTTGTCTGTGGCCTCACACTGAACCTCCAGCTGGTTTTCTGTCTTCAGGAGGACTGACCCTCTTGAACCCTGCATGGGAGGTTCCCCCACAAAAGGGATAAAAACACTCTGGGGCCAGAGCAATGGCACAGATGGTAGATCATTTGCCTTGCATGTAGCTAATCAGGGTTCGATTCTCAACATCCCATATGATTCTCTGAGCCTTCCAGGAGTAATTCCTAAGCACAGTCATGAATAACCCCTTAGTAATGCTGGGTGTGGTCCCCAAACAAACACAAACAAAAAAAAAAAACAACACCCTGATTTATTCTCTGGAAAACTTTGTTGATTTTAGCATTTAGCAAGGTTGGTGGTATTCCTTGTAGCTGGTATGGGTTCTGATTCCAAAAGAGGGAAGGGTAGGTTCAGATCAGCCCCAAGCCCTTACCCAGCATAGCGTAGCCCAGTAATTCATGCTTCCTCACTTCCAATCCAGACACATTCACAGTTTCCCATTGTGCTGAGACTATAATGCACTGAGCAAATGTTTTTAGACTAACCCCTAAAAATGTTGCTCAGAAGATTGACTTTGAGAAATCAGCTTCTGGGATCCAGTATGGGGGTGAAACATATGCCTTGGCACTTGGCCATTCCTGGCACCTCATGCACCCCCTGAATACCAATAGGTGGCCCTGGGGGGTCCCCTGTCACTGCAGGGCCCACGCAGTGCCACATGCTCAGATCCACTGAGCACTAAACCACTGAGTTCCTTCATGAAGTTATTCATATATGTGTGTGTGTGTGTGTGTGTATGTGTGTGTGTGTGGTGTGATCTCAGCCCGTGTTTATCCTCCTTCTGGCTGGCTTCAGTTAACCTGGTATCTTCCAGTTCTATTCATGTTGCCATGGATTTGCAATGATTTCATCGTTCCTTACAGCCTCATAGTGTTCCATTGTATACATGTACATCTTCATGATCCACTCCTCTGTTTGGGGGCAACACCTGGAGTTACTCCTGTTGGGGCTCAGGATACTATATTAGAAGCCTGGGATCAAACCCAGGTCACCTGTGTGCAAGGAAAGTGCCCTCCCCCCTGTACGATTGCTACAGGTCCACAAAAATTGTGAATTTTCATCATTTTTAGTGACCTCTCAACCTAAGGTTCTGAACTTGTAATTTTTCTATAAGGCATGGAAGCCACTAACTGACCTTGGGGGTCAGCTTTGTGGTTTCTATTTCATGACCCATCTTCTTTGCTCCATGCTCTATTCAGACAGTAAGCACTTTGCCAGATTAAAGCACATTCCCATGCATTGGTCTCTGGCAACGGACCTTGAACCTCTGAGTCTCCCGAAAAAAGTATTTGGGATACTTTGTTTATTGAGGGTTGGTTTCAGGTCACAACCCACACTCAGGGGTCACTCCTGATTGTGTTCAGGGGACCATATTGGGGTGATAGGTCTTGAACCTGGGTCAGTATCTGCAAGGCAAGTGCCCTCCCATCTGTACTATCACTCTGGTCCCCAATTTTATTTTACTTTTTAAAGGAAGTTGAACTTTATTCAGAAGCTTATCAAAATTTGAATTTTACTTTTTTTAAAAAAAAATCCCATTTTTCACCCAATCTAGTTATGAGCAAAGTATATGAACTTCAGAAAGACTTTAATTTTATTAGAAGTATCTATTATTTGATGGTATCAGCCTGAGTAAAAAACACTTTATAAAGTATGAAATAAACATTTTGAGGGGTTGGGCCACACCCAGCAGTGCTCAAGGGTTAATCCTGGCTTTGCACTAAGAAATCATTCCTGGCATGGGGCCGAAGTAGTGGCGCAAGCGGTAAGGTGGTTTGCCTTGCAAGCAGCCGACCCAGGACCAAACATGCTTCGAATTCCGGCATTCTATGGTCCCCCATGCCTGCTAGGAGCAATTTCTGAGCATATAGCCAGGTGTAACCCCTCAGCATCACCAGGTGTGGCCCAAAAACAAACAAACAAAAAAAAACCTAAAAATCGTTCTGGCAGGCTCAGGGACCATATGGGGATCATATGCAGTTCAGCTGCATGCAGGGCAAATGCCTTCCCTGCTGTGCTATCACTCAGGCCCTGAAATATTATCTGAAGACAAAGCAGCAACTAAAATACTGAGTTATAAGATGAATTCTAGGGTTAAAGGCACAAAAACACCCTGTTCAGAAAGTCTTAATACTTCCAATATTGCAGAATCTAGTACTTACAGTGTGTGACTATATTCCTCTCCCAAACCTTCTCTCACTCTCTGGTATATGCAGATCATTAGTGTAAGTGGCTTCTAACCTGCTCTGCCAATCTTCAATCATCTTGCAGGATTTCGGCCTTTTTTTTTGTTTGTTTGCTGTTTTTGTTGTTTTGGGCTCACCACCCAGTGGTACTCAGGCCTTACTTCTTGCTCTGTGCTCAGGAATCATTCCTGGAAGTGGTTGGGGGACTCTGTGGGATGCCTGAGATGGAACTGGGTCAGAAGCATGCAAGGCAAGAGCCCTCCCCGCTGTGTTATTGCTCCAGCCCCATAAAGCCTTTTATAATGGCATCATTTTCACCATCTTCTGCTTTCATCTTTTCAATTATTTCTTCTTCTTGTTTTGGATTTTTCTTATAATCCCTTTTGCCCTACCCACGTACTTCACCACAACAGTTTAAATCTTGATCTGCAAGTGCCGGTCCTGGTTTCTCTCTCCTGGGTTACTTCGAACAAGGCTGGGAATGCTGAACCCTGTTTCCGGAAGCCCACTAATGACCCCTTTTTCTTTCCTAGTTCATAGACACCGACAACTTCCTCACCAACCCACAGACACTCAACCTACTAATTGCAGAGAACAAAACTATTGTGGCCCCCATGTTGGAATCTCGAGGTCTCTACTCCAACTTCTGGTGTGGGATCACACCCCAGGCAAGTGGCAGATGCTGGGACCAGATGCAGCAGGAGGGAGCCAGGCATTTCCAGGGGGACAGGTCAGCCCAAATCTGGAGCGCTCACCAGCAGTTCAAATCTACCACTTGGCATTGGAGTGATAGCACAACAGGGAGGACATTTGCCTTGCATGCAACTGACCCAGCTTTAATCCCCAGCATCCAATAGGGTCCCCCAAGCCAGTCAGAAGTAATCCCTGAGCATCACTGAGTGTGACCCCGGAACAAAACAAAAACAAACAAAAAATAATCAAATCCACCAGTTGCTGGCATTTGCACATTCACTTTCTTGCCTGCTTCAAAAATTGGTCCATAAGGGCCGGAGTGATGGCACAGTGGGTAGGGCATTTGCCATGCACGAGGCCTACCTGGGTTCAATCCCCGGCATTATATATAGTTCCCTGAGCATCACCAGATGTAACTTCTGAGCACAGATCCAGGAATAAGCCCTGAGCACCACTGGGTTTGATCCAAACACCAAAAATAAAAATTGGCCTTTGAAGGGATCAGAACTATATAGTATAGGCAGCTCTGATGCTGGCCTTGCACATAGCCAAACTGATTCAATCCTTGGCACAAGAGCCCCACCAGAAAAATCCCTGAGTGCAGAGAGCCAAGAGGAAGCCCTGA